>APFE030214249.1:165963-266755 GCA_000404065.3 Pinus taeda | reverse complement strand
CTGCCCAAACCCTTTTTGGGTATTGGAGATCTCATGTGCCCCAACCTCTCCACCAAATTTTGTGGCTAGAGCACATTCAATGCTACCCCAAATCAACACCGGGATAGTAGTAGAGCAGCCAGTGCTCACGCAGGGCCACAGAGAGGTAGCTAAGTGTTGTGCAGAGCACCAGAGGGGCCAGCGTAGCTGACACAGAGGCTCAGAGAGCTGACACAGGGCCTCCTAGGGTTGACGCATGCCAAGATAGGATGACGCAGTCCAAATTGGGCAGACGCTGGGGTTTCTGGGGCAGATTGGTGTTGAGTAGTTGTCAGAAGGATTATTCGGGGTTTCAACCAGTGGATTTGTCAGAAACTGAGGGGTATTACTGCTAAGGAAATTCTCTGTTGGGTAGGCCAGTTTTGGCACCCAGATTGTACTCTGATATTGCTTAATAAGAAAACCCGCAGATAGTTGCACCGGTTTTCCCGCATTGGGTATTTTCGGGGACATTAGTCCAAAAATAATGGTGTCATATGGTGTGTTTGTTCTTGTTTCTTTTAGTTGCTGATCTGTAATATGTTGAGCATGCACTAGTGTTTATTTTCAGTATTTACATTGTAAATAACTTGTTAAGGAAAAATAACAAGTAGGTAGGAATAAATCAGATAAAGTGCATGGAGGGTTTCTAACTAAGTAAACTTAGAAACTTCAACACTATCTAAACATAACCATAACCAAATATAACTGGATCAATAATAAGACTCGACTCTATTATATGGTTCCACCATATAATATTTCCATATGAACTCCCTTTCTAAATTTAAACTCTTGCCGAAACTTACCTCTGCCAAAACTTTGTGCTCCGCTCAATATAAGAAATCTCTGCTAGTTTGTTGATGCGTTGTAATGAAACCAAATCATAATATTGTCACAAGACCTCCACATAAAAGAGATTACACTCCATATTCAAAACATGCGCAGCAAAATTATAATGGCCTCAAACCCTTCCAACGAGTTGACATGACCAGATCTCCGTTAAGAATTCATAGCCAAAATTCCACAACAAATAGGAAAAAAACAAAACCACTCCAAACCATGTCATACATTACATTGATTTCAAACCAAACCATCAGATCATTGTACTGAACTTTTCACAAATAGTTAACATATCAAAACTCGTTCATTGTTCGATTAAATATGTGTCGTCGCTCCTCCATCGCATTCAACTCGTAGTCGCATGACTTGTTATGGTCACATGGTTGTATCAATCGACCATAAGATCGACTTTTTAAACCCGGAGCCAACGTTTCCATAAGCCATAAGACCATGCCCATATGACCTAGACCCAAGAATCATTGAGTGTCAAAATGCTAATGCCATCGACAATGTCACAACAACCACGTGGCATACCTAGAGGGGGCCACATGTCACCCAAAAGATGTTGATTAGATAGCTGAAATTGCCATTTTTGTCTGACAAGTGGCAGCCTCGAGTGGCTCCTAGTTGACATGCTAACATCGTCTACTAATATAACCTTGCCACATGTCATAATCCTATTGGTTTGCTTGGACTGGTTAAACATCAAGCATCATTTCCTTCATTTGACCATTACTTTTTGAGGACACAGTGGATTGATCTGAGACTTGCATGGTTTTTAACTATGTTAACTAACGCACAACTCCATGTGCTTGTGGCCATTGATATGCCTATCGAATGGTGGATCTTCAAGGAACTTGTACGATGTTTAACAAATTAATATTTTGGGTTTGGCCCTACAGTTTTTCCTTTTAATTTTTCCCAAATTAATACTAATTTTCAACTGTCCATAACTTCTCACCCCAGATTTTTTTCTAAGAAAAATATAGGATTGAAGAGGTATCGATGAGAACTATGCAACCATGCTATTAATGAGATATTTTGGGCATTTTTTCTTCTTCAAAACTAAGATAAATTCAAGCACCCTGTTACTGCTCAAACTAGTACAGCACCTACAGGGGATTCCTAAAGGGGAAATGCTAGGCTAAGGGCAACAAATGGAGACTTAGCCCACTGTCACCTTAGCTAAGGCTCCCTTCTAGTAGCCTTGTCTCAATGTTATTTATCATTTCTGCAAGTTTCATGAAGTCTTAGGCAGAGGCCTAAGTCCTAGCCTTGACAAAGTGGCTCAGAATCCGGGGTCGCTGCCATAGAACTGCCTGACAAAGGCCACAGTCGCATGGAGATCTTTCTATGGGAGTGACTGGAGGGTCTCAGTCACAGGGAAGGCTTGATATAGGAGTGACTGGGGATCTAGTTCAACAAAACATCAAGTTCTCTCAGGCGTTGAACCCCTGGAGGGGTTGGTTGGCTCTTGGAGGTTTTGTAGCTTCTTAGGAAGGTCAGTTTGGTTTCGCTTAGTCGATTCCACTTCCTTAACTATACTTGGGGTGTTGAATCATATCATAGTAACTCTTAATCACATGTTTACCCCGGTGGACCGGTTAGCTTGGGTAAAGGTGGGAGGAGAGTGTTATAGCTCTAGCATTGCATGTAAAACTTTTAGGTAAGTGCAAGTATTGTTTTCTTATATTGCATCTTGACATTTATTTTCATATACTGGCTAATATTCTCTCTCCATGGTAGTTAGGCTTGTTTCTATCATACCATGGCTACATTGAATTGCATTATGGAAATGGAACCTTTGTTGAAATAATTCTTATGCGTTTAAGAAATTCATGGCATTGAGAAGAATTAGTAACAATTGAGAATATGTGTAATTCCCAACAAGATGGTTTGATGGGTAGTCTACATTGCAGCCCAATAATGAAGTGGGATAGCTTGAGTGACTCATTCTCATTTTGTCTTTCCTTCCCCAGTTATGTACTGGTGTTAAGGATTTCTTTCGTCATTGATACCTCACTAGCATCGTCAAAACTCATCCCCTTTCCCGTTCCATGCTAGTGTTGCCTCTTGTAGCATTTGTTGTTTTGCTAGTTTTTCTAGATCTCATATTTGTTGGGGCTTCACTAGTCCTCACAACACTTGCACCATAGTTAGATACATTTTGTCGTTATTTCGTACTACATTCATAGGTATTTCAAGAACTCTTCCACCTTTGATGACCTTACTTTCTTTTCATGGGCATTGCCTCCATTTGTCTTCAATGGTGCTTCAACAATTTCACTGTCTCCCTTATTTTCTCCAATCGCTTTTGTTTGTCTCTTTCCCTTCGTAGAGAGTTGGTGTTGTGAAAATTTGGTGACCGAAATTTCTACTGTAGCAACTGATTGAGTATCTTCTATTTGTTAAATTACTGAACATATTATTTACTGCATCCTAAAACAAATATTGAAACTAATACACTGTAGCCTTCACTAATTAAATTAAATGTGGAAACAAGAAATTGAGCAACAAAGGAATACACAACACATGCGACCATTATTTTTGGATAAATGTCCCCCAAGAAAACCCAATGCAGGAAAACCATTGTAGCAGCTGAGGGTTTGTATTATTAACCAGTAGTTTTTTGGATACAATTCGTTGGATGCCCAACTGGCTACCCGATATAGAGAGAAATTGGCAAAAAGGTTAGTGAGAGAAATCTCACACTGTTCTGGGAGATTCGATTCTGATTAGGGGCTTGCTGACTGGGCCTATGTTGCCTCTGCGCACCTTTTGCGTCAACCCTACGCAGAATTGCGTCACTTTGGCTGGGCTCTGCGTCAATCTCTCTGCTGACCTCCTACGTACTGGAAATTTGATCTTGAGGCCTTCCAGTCTCACACCCTGACTTCTTGCACTGAATCTCTCCTTTGCCTTGCACAACCTGGATCTGGAAAGCTTCCTCCAGTCTACTATCCCTACCCCTCACTGCAAGAAATCAACTTGATGGATTCTCTAGAAACTTTTGCGCTGCCCTCTCTAAGAAAATCGATATCTTGATCTCTCTCTGATGTGTTTTCCAAATACCCATCGAAGTCCTTCTTATAATCCTCCAGTTGACTAATCAATGGCCCATATTAGATCTAATCAATGGCTCAGATCATTTTGACTCGATCTCCTTCTTCTTTTAGAAGTTTCTCCCTCAGCTTGATTAATACTGTTTAATTATTTTAATTTCCTAAGTTTAGACTTAGGCATCCATCAAAAATAGTTCATTATTTTAATAAAAATGTCTTTGGGTGGAATTTCCCAAAATTATTTCTAGGTATTTTGGAATACATGTGTCCAAGCCTCCCTTCAAATTTTGAGTCTTAGAGCACATTCAATGCTACCAGAAATCAACACTCCCTCTTAGCGAGGAATGAGTTCTATGAAGTGTTTGACCTAGGTGGTATATCTAGACCCTTTGTGGTCAATCAAATTGTCTTTCGAATACCCATATTCAACATAGTCCTCTTACATTCCTATTTGACTATCTTTTGGTGACATTAATTTGACACCATGTTGATCGTTTATGGCTTGGGTATGTATGCCAGGGTCTTTATGTGGATCTACCAATACACATGATCTAGGCGAGCCTTAGTTTCATCACTCGTTTCTATATAAAGTGTTTCTCATGTTATAAAGGTTGTCACATGTATAGAGAAACATTTAACTTATACCCAGGCATGGACCCTCTTATGTTACTGTTATCCACTTAATTTTTCCCTTAGAATATTACAATTTATCTTATACCCAAGCATGGACTCTCTTCTTATGTATTTGGCACATTTAAGCGTAGGACTCTTTGAGATTATGAAATTGTTGCTCATGTTGTTTTATATTTCCATCGATTTAAGTTAGGGTTTGTAAGATATGCAAATTTAAGGCACATGATGGTATATAGCAGTTCTTGAAAATAGACTATAATGAATAAGATCAACAGAGGTTCAAGAGGCTATGAAGGAGCCAACCTAGGGTTAAGTAGACAATAGTTTCAAATACCTGAAAATGCACAGGTATTTCAAGAATTCTTCCACCTTTGATGCCCTTTCTTTCTTTTCATTGGCATTTCCACCATTTTTCTTTAATGGTGCATCAATAGTGTCACTGCCTCCCTTATTTTCTCCTCTTTCTTTTTCTCATCTCTTGCCCTTCTTAGAGAGTTGGTGTCACCTTCACTCCTCAAGGTAACCCTATAAAATTGTTAGGCAATATTCAAATCTAGCTTGTTGGCATCTCCAAGATGACTCTCATTTTTATAATGGCATTGTATAAATAAGCTCTTGTAATGTATCACAAGCACTTGTGTAAGTGTAGGTATTGATCATGTTAACCCCTTACATCTAGGCGCAACTAAATGATCTTTTAACACATTTGATTTTAATCATAATTCACTACTTGAGCCAAAAGTGTTCTCCTTATTGTATTCATGTATTATATTGGGCCATGCTTGAATGAGTTCTATGAAGTGTTTAACCTAGATGGTAAATCTAGGCCCTTTGCGGTTGATCACATTGTCTTTTGAATACCCATCTTGGAGATAGTCCTCTCTTACATTCCTATCTGATTATCTTTTGGTCACATTAATTTGACACCATGTTGGTTTTTTATGACTTGGGTAGGTATACAAGGGCCTTTAGGTAGATCTACCAATACACATGATCTAGGGGAGCCCTAGTTTCATCACTTCTTTCTATATAAATTGTTTCTCATGTTATAAAGGTTGTCGCATGTATAGAGAAACATTTATCTTATACCCAGGCATGGACCCTCCTCTTATGTTATTGTTATCCACTTAAATTTTCCATTAGGAATATTAAAATTTATCTTATACCCAAGCATGGACTCCCTTCTTATGTATTTGAAGCATTTAACTGTAGGACTCTTTGAGATTATTAAATAGTTGCTCATGTTGTTTCATATTTCCATCGATTTAAGTTAGGGTTTGTAAGATATGCAAATTTAAGGCACATGATGTTATATAGCAGCTCTTGAAAATAGCCTATAATGAATAAGATCAACAAAGGTCCGATAGGCTATGAAGGAGTCAAGCTAGGGTTAAGTAAACAATAGTTTCAAATACCTGAAAATGAATAGGTATTTCAAGAATTCTTCCGACTTTGATACCCTGTCTTTCTTTGCATGGGCATTTCCACCATTTGTATTTAATGGTACATCAACAAGATCACTGCCTCCCTCATTTTCTCCTCTTTCTTTTGTTGATCTCTTGCCCTTCCTAGAGAGTTGGTGTCACCTTCACTCCTCAAGGTAACCCTATAAAATTGTAAGGCAATATTCAAATCTAGCTTGTTGGCATGTCCAAGATGAGTCTCATTTCTATAATGGCGTGATATAAATAAGCTCTTGTAATGTATCGCAAGCGCTTGTGTAAGTGTAGGTATTGATCACGTTAACCCGTTACCTCTAGGCATAACCAGAGGATATTTTAATGCATTTGATTTAATCATAATTCACTACTTGATCCAGTGTTGCCCTCGTTGTATTCATGTATTTTATTGGGCCATGCTTGAATGAGTTTTGTGAAGTATTTAACCTAGGTGGTATATCGAATCCCTTTGCAGTCGATGACATTGTCTTTGAATATTCATCTTCAAGATAGTCCTCTCTTACATTCCTATCTTACTATCTTTTGGTGACATTGATTTGACACCATGTTGGCCGTTTATGACTTGGGTAGGTATGCAAGGGTCGTTAGGTGGATCTACCAATACACATGATATAGGGGAGCCCTAGTTTCATCACTCCTTTCTATATAAAGTGTTTCTCATGTTATAACGGTTGTCCCATGTATTGAAAAACATTTTTCTTATACCCAGGCATGGACTGCCCTCTTGTGTATTTGGCACATTTTAGTCTAGGATAGTTGGAGATTATTCTATAGTTGATCATGCAATTTGATATTTCCATTGATTTCAGTTAGGGTTTGTGAGATATGCAAATTTAAGGACCACGATGGCACATAATAGCTCTAGAAAATAGCCTATAAGGAATAAGACCATCAAAGGAACAATAGGATATGAACGAGGCAAGATAGGATACCAAGACATGAGCCCTAATTTTAAGGTTAAAATATTCAATTAATGCTACATTTTTCCTTTTATTATTTGTTAAATGCAATCCCTAGCAATAGGGCAATAACGTATGGACATAAAAATGTGATTAAATGTATATTTAAGCTAAACCCAAACCAACCCTAGTTACGATGAAATTAAAGAAGAAAGGAAGATTTATAATCATGAACGCCTATTAGTTTAGAGCCTTTATCTAGTTAGGCAATGGAGACAATTAGTGAAAGGTCAATGACAAAGGGCCTTGGATGAAGCGGGTGAAAGATTGCATTTCTTCAATTAGAAATGACTAGTGACTTCACTATATGGAATATTTTGATGTAAAAGGATGCATGAATCAAGTTCCTTTGATGGAATCTTGCAAAACAAATTTTACATGCCATCAAGGATCAAGATTTCAAGAAAATATATTTCACTTGTTAATATGGAATTCACAAAAGACCTAATTTCATAAATATAGCATGCAAAATGGAAGAAAATGTGACAATAAACTTACACATTTCCAATAGGAATCACTTTGTGAATACCAAAAGTCTTTCCATGCAAAAATCTCCTTCACAAGACAATTCGATCTATAAATGGTCATATTATGTCCAAAAAGAAAGATAAGAGCCAATGTACCCTCCTCTAGAGAAGAAGAAGTGAGTGAATGATGATCAACAATCGAAAGTGACTCCCCTCTATTTTATGAGGGTAAATATGTCACTTTTTCATATTTTTACAAGAAAATCCCCAAAAAATTGCTTGAAGTTGTAATGTTTCAAATTAGGAAAAATAGTTCTATGCAAAGCAAACAATAAAAACAACACCATAATATTGAAACATTCTGTGCACACCCATAAAATGTGCAGGAATAACCAATGGCTGAGCGATTCTATTATAATATGGGAGAAAATTACAATAATGTGGAAGTGGTGCACTTGGGCTTGCCTCAATGGCAAGCGTGATCAAGCCCAGGTGGTAATATGTCAAGCCTAGATGGCACAGATCACTGCTACAATGATGCCCTAGTGAAATTGTGTTGTCTGTTGCACAGATGCTACTGGAAACCCCACCTCCGATGCTCAGAAAATTTCGGGAAATTAACCTGGGCCTCTCCACCAAATACATAGAACAACCCACGAAGGAATTGGGCAAATGTTGACGTCGAAATTTTGGCTCGAATTTCCCCTAGCTCCTCTAGCTTTTGGCTGAGTTGGGATCCCTATTTGACCCCTTAGATCTGCCGTGAAAATTCTACAAAATTAGCCTGGTTTTGACCTTGGAAATTAGGCCTCCCAAGAGTTGCGCCCTCCTCAAATTGCTGAAGTGTATGACCTACCTGTAAATCCATAATAAGACCTCCAAAACAAAGCAAAATGGTTGAGATAATCTTCCGTGAACTTCCCCTTATCTCTCCCGACAAATACTCGCTCCACAACTGACCCACGAATTCCCCACGTGTACCCAGTGATGAATTTTTGCGCTGGTCCTTAGTGCTGGCAATCACACTTCTCCCAAACAGAAATCTCTAGCTTCCAAAATCTAGTTTGTTGATGGGTTGTAATGAAACCAAATCATAATATTGTCACAAGGCCTCCACATGAAAAAGATTACACTCCATATTCAAAACATGCACGGAAAAATTATAATGGCTTCAAACCCTTCCAACGAGTTGACATGACCAGATCTCTGTTACGAATTCATAGCCAAAACTCCACAACTAATAGAAAAGAATCAAAACCACTCCAAACCATGTCATATATAACATTGATTTCAAACCAAACCATCAGATCATTCTACCGAACTTTTCACAAATAGTTAACATATCAAAACTCGTTCATTGTTCGATCGAATATGTGTCGTCGCTACTCCATTGCATTCAATTCATTGTCGCATGACTTGTTATGGTGGCTTGTTATGGTCACATGGTTGTCCCAATCAACCATAAGGCTGACTTTTTAAACCCGGAGCCAACATTTCCTTAAGCCATAAGACCATGCCCATATGACCTAGACCCAAGAATCATTAAGTGTCAAAATGCTAATGCCATTAACAATGTCACAACAACCACGTGGCATACCTAGAGGAGGCCACATGTCACCCAAAACATGCTGATTAGATAGCTGAAATTGCCATTTTTGTTTGACAAGTGGCAGCCTCGGTGGCTCCTCGTCGACGTGCTAACATCGTCTACTAATATAACCTTGCCATGTGTCATAATCCTATTGGTTTGCTTGGACTGGTTAAACATCAAGCATCATTTCCTTCATCTGACCTTAATTTGTTGATGACACAGTGGATTGATATGAGACTTGCATGGTTTTTAACTATGTTAACAAATGCACAACTCCATGTACTTGTGGCCATTGATCTACCTATCCAATGTGGATCTTCAAGAAACTTGCACGATGTTTAACAAATTAATATTTTGGGTTTGGCCCTATAGTGTTTCCTTTTAATTTTTTCCCTGATTAATACTAATTTTCAACTGGCCATAACCTCTCACCCGGGAGGATTTTTCTAAGAAAAATATAGGATTGAAGAGGTATCGATGAGAACTACACAACCATGCTATTAGTGAGATATTTTGGGCATTTTTTCTTCTTCAAAAACTAAAATAAATTCAAGCACCCTGTTACCGCTCAAACTAGTAGGGGACCTAAAGGGGATTCCTAAAGGGGAAATGCTAGGCCAAGGGCAACAAATGGAGACTTAGCCCACTGTCACCTCGTCTAAGGCTCCCTTCTATTTACGGACTTTCACTGATGGGGGAGACCCGATATATTATGGAGTCCCTGATGAAGGATAAGTCATCAAAATGATGTGGAGTGACCCAAATAATCCCTTTCTCGGAAGAGTTAGAAGGATAAGGCTTGCTTTCTTTCTAAGCAAAGTACAATGTCTTCTAGGGAAATGAAAAGGAGGATTTGGGCCACACGGGACCAAGTGGACCCAGTCTAGGATAGGGGGAATGAGTACAACAACCAATGATGTTCTTAACCTAGACAAGGTGGGGAGAGGATCAAAGAAACAATTTTCACTTGAAAGTGTTGGTTTGATCCTATAAGGTACCATTCCATAGGATGCTAATGCAAAGTTTATCCCTAAGCTAGGGCTTGGCTTTTCTCCTAAATCCACCGACAGAATGGCTTCAAAATTGGAGAGCTTGAGGAAACACTAGCACATGAGACCTTAGGAGATTGGACTTTTTGGAGGGCTAGCTTGTCGGTAAATTGATGCCCTAGGTGCCCTAACTTAGCTGGACCTAGAAGAAGGTGAAAGAATGTGATTTTTGGTGATCACCTTTTGGTAGATCAGTGCCTTAATCAAGCCCTTGTTCAATTTTTTGTGTTAGTAGCCTTGTCTCAATGTTATTTATCATTTCTGGAAGTTTTATGAAGTCCTAGGCAGAGGCCTAAATCCTAGCCTTCAAAAATGGCTCAGTATCCGAGATCGCTAGCGTAGAACTGCTTGACAAAGGCCACAGTCACATGGAGACCTTTCTATGGGAGCGACTGGAGGGTCTCAGTCACAGGAAAGGATTGTATAGGAGCGACCGGGGATCTAGTTCAACAAAACATCAAGTTCTCTCAGGGGTTGGACACCTGGAGGGGTTGGTTGGCTCTTGAAGGTTTTGTAGCTCCTTAGGAAGGTCAGTTTTGATTCGTTTAGACAATTCCACCTCCTTAACTATACTTGGGGAGTTGAATCATATCAATGTAACTCTTCATCACATGTTTACCCGATAGACTGTTTTACTTGGGTAAAGGTGGGAGGAGGGTGTTATATCTCTAGAATTTCATATAAAACTCTTAGGTAAGTGCAGGTATTGTTTTCTTATATTGCATCTTGACATTTATTTTCATATTCTAGCTAATATTCTCTCTCCGTGGTAGTTAGGCTTGTTTCTATCATACACATTGAATTGAATTATGGAAATGGAACCTTTACGGAAATAATTCTTATGCGTTTAAGAAACTCGTGGCATTGAGAAGAATTAGTAACAATTGAGAATATGTGTAATTCCAAGCAAGAAGGTTTGATGGGTAGTTTACGTTGCAGCCCAATAATGAAGTGGGATAGCTCGAGTGACTCATTCTCATTTTGTCTTTCCTTCCCCAGCTATGTACTGGTGTTAAGGATTTCTTTCTTCAATTATACCTCACTAGCATCGTCAAAACTCATCTCCTTTCCTGTTCCATGCTAGTGTTGCCTCTTGTAGCATTTGTTGTTGTGCTAGTTTTCTAGATCTCATCTTTGTTGGTGCTTCACTATTCCTCGCAACACTTGCACCATAGTTAGATACATTTTGTCGTTATTGCCTCCTACATTCATAGGCATTTTAAGAACTCTTCCACCTTTGATGACCTTAATTTCTTTGCATGGGCATTGCTACCATTTGTCTTCAATGTTGCTTCATCAGTGTCACTGTCTCCCTTATTTTCTCCAATCGCTTTTGTTTGTCTCTTTCCCTTCATAGAGAGTTGGTGTTGTGAAAATTTGGAGACCCAAATTTCTACTGCAGCAACTGATTAAGTATCTTCTATTTGTTAAATTAATGAACAAATTATTTACTGCATCCTATAACAAATATTGAAACTAATACATTCCAACCTTCACTAATTAAATTAAATGCTGAAACAAGACACTGAGCAAGAAAGAAATACACAACACATGACACCGTTATTTTTGGACAAATGTCCCTAGAAAAATCCAATGCGCGAAATTAAGATATGAAGTACGGGCCAGATCCGACACGATCTACTGTAAATCTAACTTTAATGCACCAGAAAAGGATGGAACGATTGAATTTAAATTTCAACAAGACTATAAATCGCAGTGGGGCATCCACCGAACAATCTGTGGTGTCTGGGGAAGTAAGCTATTGTGCATTCCAGTCGGCATGGAACTGTTGAATGTCGACACTCAAGGAGTAAGCCCGGGGGCTTTAATATGGCCAAAAGAGACACAGGAACTTCGGGATAGTGTGATGTCAACGGCCGCAGATGTCGCGCCGAGTTCAACACCAACAGTGGGGGATGTACTGGAAATTCTCAGACAAGTTGCAGGACTGGTACGGATGCCACTGCCTAAACCATGGGTCGGCAGGAGATCCATGAAAGATAAGGAAAAGATGGTGAATCTTAACACAAATGATGGAATTGCAATTAACAGTTCGTCTCTGACGCACCTTGAAGATTGGGATCTCGTGGACAACAACATCTCTCTTGCAAAAATGCAACACAAGTTGCAGTAGACAGTGTGCATCGTGGACCAGAAATTGGCAACTTGTTGCCTTTGGTGCCTCAGCTAAAGCTAAAATCCTATGAGGGGTCGCTTTGTGTTAACCGAGCAGAGCAGAATGAGAATCATTGGTTGAGCAAGTTAGTAGAGGCAATGGAGCAAGAGCTTGAAGGAGTTTTGCAAGCAGGAAGGATAGAGCAACAGAACATAGTGCATCATTCGCAGGGATGGTGAAACCATGACGCCTTGGTAGTGCGTCTCGTCGCACCGATGAGTGACTCGAGACGAGTGACGATGATTGTGTTGGGGGCCTGTTGGGTAGCGGATCCCCCGCGTAACAGTTTTGGGGCTTAAAGCCCACAACTTAGGGTAATGATATTGTAAAAGTTCTACGAAGTGCGTGGAGCACGAGCTATAATAGGTCGAGTCAAAGGGTTGTCTGCCCGAAAATAATGTAAAAAATAGAAAGTGAATCAGCTTGCCCATGGTTCGCAGACCATGGGAAAGTATAAATAGAGCAAGGCTCTAAGGGTAGAAGGTAGCTTTTGATGGAGATTTGATGTATTAAGGGCTTGTAAAGACAATATTCTCTCTGAGTCTGTAAGTCCGAGTCATGGGTGGTACTAGTTAGAGTAGGCTCTGCAGCTTTGTGCGCAAAGGGCTGGTAGAGTCTGCAGCTGTGTGCATGGACCCCTGTAGCTGAGTGCACAGGGTGGAACTGATTGTACTGAACAGAAGATAAATAAGGATAAGTGTTTCTGAATTACATTTCGTTGCAGATCTATATGTTTATGCTTATGTTCTGAGTTTATGCATATCTGTAAGATTTATGGTTGTGCGCGTTGGTTATAACTGTTGAATGCTTGATTAAAGACCTAATGAATTAGATCTGATCTATAATAAACACATTAGTAATAGGAATCTAAGAAGTGCCTCATCGCCGAGCTACGCGAAGGCCAGACAGTTGTGCAGAGTAGCGCGTGTGCACAGATTGGTTCGCCCCTTCCAGTCCTCATTAAGACATCCCTAGGGTGCGGAAACCTAGTTCCAACACCCTCCCATACTACCTCGGGTGAGACTTCAGTGCGCGCTCCGCAGATTGTTGCTGAAAGGGCCAGTAATGTGGGATTTGTTTGGCTAAAACACTTTCGAACCTGGGTCAGGCCCCATCAAGCCAACAAATAAGATACGAAGTACGAGCCAGATTCGGCACGATCTACCGTAAATCTAACATTAATGCACCAGAAAAGGAGGGAATGGCTGAATTTAAATTTCAACAAGACTATAAATCACAGTGGGGCATCCACCAAACAATCTGTGGTGTCTGGGGAAGTAAGCTATTGTGCATTCCAATCGACATGGAACTGTTTAATGTCGAGACTCAAAGAGTAAGCTTGAGGGCTTTAATATGGCCAAAAGATACACAGGACCTTTGGGATAGCGTGATGTCGACGACCGCGGACGCCACACTAAGTTCAACACCAACTGTGGGGGATGTACTAGAAATTTTCGATCAAGTAGCAGGACTGGTCCGGATGCCACTGCCTAAACCACAGGCTGGCAGGCGATTCATGAAACATAAGGAAAAGATGGTGAATCTGTAGCTTGTCCACTGTCTGCTGCAGCTTGTGTTGCATTTTTGCAAGAGAGATGTTGATGTCTGCGAGATCCCAATCTTCAAGGTGTGTCAGAGACGAACTGTTAACTGCAATTCCATCATTTGTCTCAATATTCACCATCTTTTCCTTATCTTTCATGGATCGCCTGTTGGCCCGTGGTTTAGGCAATGGCATCCGGACCAGTCCTGCTACTTGTCTAAGAATTTCCGGTACATCCCCCACCGTTGGTGCTGAACTCGGCGCAACGTCCGCGGCTGTCGACATCACACTATCCCGAAGGTCCTGTGTCTCTTTTGGCCATATTAAAGCCCCCGGGCTTACTCCTTGAGAGTCGACGTTCAACAGTTCCATGCCGATTGGAATGCACAATAGCTTACTTCCCGAGACACCACAGATTGTTCGGTGGATGCCCCACTGTGATTTATAGTCTTGTTGATATTTAAATTTAGCCGTTCCCTCCTTTCCTGGCGCATTAACATTAGATTTATGGTAGATCGTGCTAGATCTGGCTTGTACTTCGTATCTTAATTGCCCGCCGCCTACTCCTTTCCACTGTACCTCAGACATCTTTTCATGAACAGTGACAACAATGGTCACTTCCATGTTTAGCCACGCAGTAGCGTAGCCCCTTCTGCGCAACCGCGACCTTTGTGACATACCGATCTTGCGCGCGCCCCTATTGTCGTGCAGCTCCCTAACAAACTGTTTTATCGTCCTGCGCTCTCTTTCAACTGTCCGGAGCAGTGAGACTGTGCTTCGGGCGATTAGTCAGGTAGCCAGCCCACTCGTGTAGAGCTTCAGGCGACTGCCACTTACTCTTCCTGGGAAGGGCTCTCCATTAAGCTTGCCGAGTTGGACCGCGCCTCTCTCTGTGACTTCTTTGACTACATATGGTCCCAACCAATGCATTCAGAGCTTTCCAGAGAATTTCTCAAACTTCCTGTCGTACGGTAATACTAGATCATTTTTTTTGAACTTGCGCAACTTTTTATGGTGATCATGCCAAGCTTTTTCTCGCTGCTTCTGTACCTGTTGACGGAATCCCAACAGAAACCATTCGTCCTCAAGTTCTTCCAGTTGCGTGAGCCTCTCTTCCAAGGCCCTGCGGTCTGCCATGCCTGTCATCGCTGCTATTCGCAAACTGGGCACAATGTATTCCATTGGCATGACGGCTTCCGTACCATAGACTAAACGGAAAGGTGTCTAACCTGTCAATTTCTTGCAGGTGGTTCGATATGCCCATAGCACAACAGGTATGCACAAATCCCAATCGTTTCACTGCACATTACATACTTTGGTCAATGCAATCTCCAAAATCTTGTTGAAGGCTTCGATTGTCACATTCGCTTGTGGATGGTACGACGTACTTTGCTGATGATATATCTGGAATTCCTCAGTGAGTGCGCTGATAGTTTCATTTAGGAAGTGCGTTCCGCGGTTGCTCATTAGGATTTTCGGGCATCCAAACCGTGTCAACACATGTTCGAACAAAAATTTCGCAGTTGTAGCGGTTGTGCACTCCTTAACTGGCTACGCTTCTGCCCATCGAGTCAAGTATTCTGTTGCGGTGATGATATAGCACGCACCCGTCTTTCCTTGAGGTGTGATAAGGAAAGAAAAACCCAACTGGCTATTTGGTATTTTTGGACAAATGTCCCCAGAAAACCCAACTGGATATCCGATATAGAGAGAAACTGGTAAAAAGGTTATTGAGAGAAATCTCACATTGTTCTGGGAGATTCAATTCTCATCAGGGGCTTGTTGACTAAGCCTATGCTGCCTCTACAAAGCTTCTGCATCAACCCTACACAGAACTGCGTCACTCTGGTTGGGCTCTGTATCAATCCCTCTGCTGACCTCCTACTTACTGGAAAATTGATCTCGAGACCTTCCGGTCTCACACCGCGTCCTCTTGCACTAAATCTCGTATTTGCCTTGCACTCCTTAGATCTGGAAAGCTTCCTCCGTCTACTATCCCTGTCCCTCACTGCAAGAAATCACCTTGATTGATTGCCTAGAAACTTTTGCGCTGCCCTCTCTGAGAAAATCGATATCTTGATCTCTCTCCGATGTGTTTTCAAAATACCCATCAAAGTCCTTATAATCCTCCAGTTAAGTAATCAATGGCCCATATTAGATTCTAATCAATGGCATAGATCATTTGGACTCAATCTCCTTCTTCTTTTAGAAGTTTCTCCCTCAGTTTGATTAATACCCTTTAATTATTTTAGTTTCGTAAGTTCACACTTAGGCATCCATTAAAAATAATTAATTACTTTAGCAAAAATATCTCAGGGTGGAATTTTGGAAACGATTTCTAGGTACTTTTGAATACATGTGTCCAAGCCTCCTTTCAAATTTTGAGGCTTAGAGCACATTCGATGCTACCAGAAATCAACACTCCCTCTTAGCGAGGAATGAGTTCTATGAAATGTTTGACCTAGGTGGTATATCTAGACCCTTTGTGGTCGATCACGTTATCCTTTGAATATCCATCTTCAACATAGTCCTCTCTTACATTCCTATTTGACTATCTTTTGGTGACAATAATTTGACACCATGCTGGTCGTTTATGACTTGGGTAGGTATGCAAGCGTCTTTAGGTGGATCTACCAATACACATGATATAGGGGAGCCCTAGTTTCATCACTCCTTTCTATATAAAGTGCTTCTCATGTTATAAAGGTTACCGCATGTATAGAGAAACATTTAACTTATACCCAGGCATGGACCCTCCTCTTATGTTACTGTTATCCACTTAATTTTTCCATTAGAATATTTAAATTTATCTTATACCCAAGCATGGACTCCCTTCTTATGTATTTGGCACATTTAAGTGTAGGACCCTTTCAGATTATTAAATAGTTGCTCATGTTGTTTCATATTTCCATCGATTTAAGTTAGGGTTTGTAAGATATGCAAATTTAAGGCACATGATGGTATATATCAGCTCTTGAAAATAGACTATAATGAATAAGATCAACAGAGGTCCAATATGCTATGAAGGAGGCAAGCTAGGGTTAAGTAAACAATAGTTTCAAATAGCTAAAAATGCACAGGTATTTCAAGAATTCTTCCACCTCTGATGCCCTTTCTTTCTTTGCATGGGCATTTCCACCATTTGTCGTTAATGGTGCATCAACAGTGTCACTGCCTCCCTTATTTTCTCCTCTTTCTTTTTTTCATCTCTTGCCCTTCCTAGAGAGTTGGTGTCACCTTCACTCCTCAAGGTAACCCTATAAAATTGTAAGGAAATATTAAAATCTAGCTTGTTGGCATCTCCAAGATGACTCTCATTTTTATAATGGCGTGGTATAAATAAGCTCTTGTAATATATCGCAAGCACTTGTGTAAGTGTAGGTATTGATCATGTTAACCCCTTACCTCTAGGCGTAACTAAAGGATATTTAACACATTTGATTTTAATCATAATTCACTACTTGGGCCAAAAGTGTTCTCCTTGTTGTATTCATGTATTATAATGGGCCATGCTTGAATGAGTTCTATGAAGTGTTTAACCTAGGTGGTATATCTAGGTCCTTTGCAGTGGATCACATTGTCTTTTGAATACCCATCTTCAAGATAGTCATGTCTTACATTCCTATCGAAGGAACAAAAGGATATGAGCGAGGGAAGCTAGGGTTAAGTAAACAATAGTTTCAAATGGCTGAAAATGCATATGACAACAATAAATACCAAGACATCAGCCCTAATTTTAAGGTTAAAATATTCAATTAATGCTATATTTTTCCTTTTATTATTTATTAAATGAAATCCCTTCCAATAGGGCAATAACATATGGACACAAAATTGTGATTAAATGTATATTTTAAGCTAAACCCAAACCAACCCTAGTTACCATGAAATCCAAGAACAAAGGAAGATTTATAATCATGAATTAGTGAAAGGTCAATGACAAAGGGCCTTGGATGAAGAGGATGAAATATTGAATTCCTTCAATTAGAAATGAGTAGTGACTTCACTATATGGAATATTTTGATGTCAAATGATGCATGAATCAAGTTCCTTTGATGGACTCATGCAAAGCAAATTTTACATGCCATCAAGGATCAAGATTTCAAGAAAATATATTGCACTTGTTAATATGGCATTCATAGAAGTCCTAATTTCATAAATATAACATGCAAAATGGAAGAAAATGTGACAATAAACTTACACATTTCCAATAGGAATCACTTCGTGAATACCAAAAGTCTGTCCATGCAAAAATCTCCTTCACAAGACAATTCGCTCTATAAATTATCATATTACATCCAAAAAGAAAGATAAGAGCTAATGTACCCTCCTCTAGAGAAGAAGAGGTGAGTGAAGGATGATCAACAATCGAAAGTGACTCTCCTCTATTTTGTGAGGGTAAATATGTCACATTTTCATAATTTTACAAGAAAATCCCAAAAAAAATTGCTTGAAGTTGTAATGTTTCAAACTAGGAAAAATAGTAATATGCAAAGCAAACAATAAAAACAACACCCATCATATTGAAACATTTATTTCACACCCATAAAATGTGCAGGAATAACCAACGGTTGAGCCATTTTATTATAATCTAGGAGAAAAGTACAATAATGTGGAAGTGGTGCACCTAGGCTTGCCACAATGGCAAGCGTGATCAAGCCCAAGTGGTAATATGTCAAGCCCAGATGGCACAAATCACTACTACAATGATGCCTTGCATTTCCCTAGTGAAATTGTGCTATCTGCTATGCAGATGCTGCTAGAAACCCCACCTCCGATGCTCATAAAATTCTGGGAAATTAACTCGGGCCTCTCCACCAAATACGCAGAACAACTAACAAAGGAATTGGCCAAATGTTGATGTCGAAATGTTGGCTCGAATTCTCCCTAGCTCCTCTAGCTTCTAGCTGAGTTGGGATCCCTGTTTGACCCCCCACATTTGCCGGGAAAATTCTGAAAAATTAGCCCCAAGCTCCTCAACCAAAATCCACCAAAACCCAAAAAGTGTTTGCCTGGTTTTGACCTCGAAAATTCGTCCTCCCAAGTGTCGCGCCCTCCTCCAATTTTTCAAGTGTACGGCTTGCCTGTACATCCGTAATAAGCCCTCCAAAACACACCAAAATGGCTAGATAATCTTTCCTGAACTTCCCCTTATCTCTCCCAGCAAATACTCGCTCCACAACTGACCCAGGAATCTCCCATGTGTGCCTAGTGATGAATTCCTGCGCTGTTCCTGAGTGCTGGCAATCACACTTCACCCAAACAGAAATCTCCAGCTCCCAGAATCCTCCTAAAGGCTAGTCTTCCCCTATACTTCCTTCTCCAAAACTCCTTTGGCAATTGCTCCTCGGAAGGCCACTGAATGATCTCCTACGTATTCCACTACTGTGTCTTTTTGGAGTACGCACTAACTGAATGATGGCTGCGTTGAGAGCTTTGAATATCCACCTGCAATCTCCCGAAATGATAAAAAGAAACCTCACTAGGGTGGAACTTGTGGTCAACCAAAGAGAGGGTGAGTTATCCTCCTGGAGAACTCGTGGTAAACAGTGGGTGACCCAAATACGCAGCTAGAGCAACTAAGAGTGAGTTCAATATGTCCAAAAGATGCCAAATGAGGTTGAGCATCCTCTATTTATAATTCGTGGTCCTCTTTTCCCATGTGGTCCCCCTCCAACTAGCAATTTCACTTTCCCTCCTTATTCATTCGAACTTCCCTCTAAGGTGGTTTGTATTTCCTCATGTGGGTGGCACCCACGCTATGCCAACAAAACATTTCAGCCCCTTTCCCTACCAAAGTCTTTCCCAAAAATCACATGGGTCTCATGGTCTCCCAAATTGTCAAAATTGTAGAATAAATAAACCTGTAACAATTTAATTTCGGAAGGGACATTATAGAAGTATACAAATATGTTAACCAATCTTGAGATAGCTCAAAAGCATAATAAAAATGCCAAAATAACCCATACTTGTGGGAATAAAAACTCTCCAAAATGATTAACGTCCAAGAATAATCAATTTGCATCAAGCAAGTGATGAAATGGTTCATAGGTTCCCCTCACACCAACAAGTCATCAAATTCTAGCCAAGGATATTTATTTCCTTTCCTATTTCATTTTCAAATCTCCCTATTTCATTTTTCTTTGCTCATACTTGCTTGCTGGCATATTACATACAATAAATCCATGTAACATTGCTTTGAATCAAAGATTGGGGATGAGGAAATCCTTACATAACCTGCTAATCATTCATAGCAATGATGAGAATTAATCTTTTCCATTTTTCTCTTTTTGCCTCTCTGTCCCTATTCAATTTTTGTCTCCTATATTTTTGGTCAACTCACAAGTGATTGGTTCTCTTTAGATTGTTGTCTCAAGTAGGGCCCGACTTGAGACAACTTCTTCCTAGATGAGACTGGTTACCATCCTCCTTTCTCCTCTCACTTCCTTTGAATATTGGCATTGGTGGGTTCATCCTATATACTACAGCTATAGGATTGCGTAATCATCAATCTAGAGTATCCTCCTCTAAAGTTTTGGTTCCTGACATTGCTAGTGCAACTCTAGTGTCTTCTCCACTTTTCTTTCTTTTTTCTCTGCCTCCTTTCCTTTGCTTTTTCATTCTTCTTCTCTCATTCTTTGAGAAGCAACATACGCGTGCTAGATATTTTTATCCTCATTGGTACTGTTACCCACCAAAAGTGAGTGGCCCATAGGAGAACCATTTTCCTTATTCATCTCTTCGAACCGATAGTTGGTAGCCCTTAAGAGCCACTCAGCTGATGTGATGTGCCATTCATACCTCTGCCACCTACATCAGTCATGTGTTGCCTCGCTAATCTTCCAAGAGTAGATGTTGGAAGGTGGGCTTCTCATCAAAAGGTACTTTATTTATTATGCAATCGGGTGCTTATGCTTGTTTGTATTTGGGCATTCTGGTATTTGTATAAAGTATTGTGTATTGTTAGGCCATGTATTCACGTGCCTGGAGTGGGGTCATGATTCATATTGTGTTAAATGCTTACATCAACTTATGGTGCGTCTATGTGTCAAGGTCTAAGCCAATCAAGATTCCCTATTATTTTATCATGCAATCATTTCTTTTGTCAATCGATTGCATGCATTGAGTTATTAATTCAATGTATAGAACCCAGACTATGTTAAAAAAAATTTAGCAACAAGCCATGAACTATCTAAACACAACCATAACCAAATATAATTGGATCGATAATGAGACTCGACCTCTATTATATGCTTCCACCATATAATATTTCCATATGAACTCCCTTTCTAAATTTAAACTCTTGCCGAACCTTACCTCTGCCAAAACTTCGTGTTCCACTCAATATATGAGATCTCTGCTAGTTTGTTGATGGGTTGTAATGAAACCAAATCGTAATATTGTCACAAGACCTCCACACGTAAGATATCACACTCCATATTCAAACCAAGCACGACAAAATTATAATGGCTTCAAACCCTTCCAACGAGTTGACATGACCAGATCTCCATTACGAATTCAAAGCCAAAATTCCACAATGACTAGAAAAGAACCAAAACCACTCCTAACCATGTCATGTATTACATTGATTTCAAACCAAACAATCAGATCATTGTACCGAACTTTTCACAAATAGTTAACATATCAAAACTTGTTCATTGTTCGATCGAATATGTGTCATCGCTCCTCCATTGCATTCAACTTGTAGTCGCATGACTTGTTATGGTCACATGGTTGTCTCAATCGACCATAAGAATAACCTTTTAAACCCGGAGCCAACATTTCCATAAGCCATAAGACCATGCCCATATGACTTAGACCCAAGAATCGTTGAGTGTCAAAATGTTAATGCCATCGACAATGTCACAACAAACACGTGGCATACCTAGAGGGGGCCACATGTCACCGAAAACATGCTCATTAGATAGTGAAATTTCTATTTTTGTCTGACAAGTGGCAGCCTCGGGTGGCTCCTCGTCGACATGCTAACATCGTCTACTAATATAACCTTGCCACGTGTCATAATGCTATTGGTATGCTTGGAC
Organism: Pinus taeda; assembly: GCA_000404065.3. Classification (NCBI taxonomy): domain Eukaryota; kingdom Viridiplantae; phylum Streptophyta; class Pinopsida; order Pinales; family Pinaceae; genus Pinus; species Pinus taeda. Next base: position 244,915 of record APFE030214249.1, on the reverse strand, counting down.
TGGTTAAACATCAAGCATCATTTCCTTCATCTGACCATTAATTTGTTGAGGACACAGTGGATTGATCTGAGACTTGCATGGTTTTTAACTATGTTAACTAATGCACAACTCCATGTGCTTGTGGCCATTGATCTGCCTATCCAATGGTGGGGAGAGGATCAAAGAAATAATTTTCACTTGAAGGTGCTGGTTTGATCCTATGAGGTATCATCCTTGAGGATGCTAATGCAAAGCTTGATCCCAGAGCTAGGGCTTGGATTTTCTCCCAAATCCACCAACGGAATGGTTTCAAAATTGGAGGAGAGCTTGAGGAAACACTAGCACAGGAGACCTTAGGAGATTAAACTTTTTGGGGGGCTAGCTTGTTGGTAAATTGATGCCCTAGGTGCCTCAACTTAGCTAGACCTAGATGAAGGTGAAAGAATGTGATTTTTGGTGATCACATTTTGGTAGATCAATGCCTTAATCAAGCCCTTGATCAATTTTTTTTGTTATTTGCCTTTTCTCAATGTTATTTATCATTTCTAGAAGTTTCATGAAGTCCTAGGCAAAGGCCTCAGTTCTAGCCTTGAAAAAGTGGCTCAGAATCCAGGGCCGTTGGCATAGAATTTCCTGACAAAGGCCACAGTCGCATGGATACCTTTCTATGGGAGCGACTAGAGGGTATCAGTCATAGGGAAGACTTGTTATAGGAGCGACTAGGGATCTAGTTCAACAAAACATCAAGTTCTCTCAGGGATTAGATACCTGGAGGGGTTGGTTGGCTCTTGAAGGTTTTGTAGTTCCTTAGGAAGGTCAATTTGGTTTCGTTTAGTCGATTCCCCGGTGGATCGGTTAACTTGGGTAAAGGTGGGAGGAGGGTGTTATAGCTCTAGCATTGCATGTAAAACTCTTAGGTAAGTGCAAGTATTGTTTTCTTATATTACATCTTGACATATATTTTCATATACTAGCTAATATTCTCTCTCCATGGTAGTGAGGCTTGTTTCTATCATACCATGGCTACATTGAATTGAATTATGAAAATGGAACCTTTGCGGAAATAATTCTTATGCGTTTAAGAAATTCATGGCATTGAGAAGAATTAGTAACAATTGAGAATATGTGTAATTCCCAGGAAGAAGGTTTGATGGGTAGTCTATGTTGCAACCCATTAATGAACAGGGAGAGCTCGAGTGACTCGTTCTCATTTTGTCTTTCCTTCCCCAGCTATGTACTAGTGTTAAGGATTTCTTTCTTCATTGATACCTCACTAGCATCGTAAAAACTCATCCCCTTTCCTGTTCCATGCTAGTGCTGCATCTTGTAGCATTTGTTGTTGTGCTAGTTTTTCTAGATCTCATCTTTGTTGGTACTTCACTGGTCGTCCCAACACTTGCACCATAGTTAGATACATTTTGTCATTATCGCCTCCTAAATTCATAGGTATTTCAAGAACTCTTCCACCTTTGATGACCTTACTTTCTTTGCATGGGCATTGCCACCATTTGTGTTCAATGGTGCTTCAACAGTGTCACTGTCTCCCTTATTTTCTCCAATCGCTTTTGTTTGACTCTTTCCCTTCGTAGAGAGTTGGTGTTGGGAAAATTTGGAGACCCAAATTTCTACTGCAGCAACTGATTAAGTATCTTCTATTTGTTAAATTACTGAACAAATAATTTACTGCATCCTACGACAAATATTGAAACTAATACACTATGGCCTTCACCAAGTAATTTAAATGAGGAAACAAGAAACTGAGCAAGAAAGAAATACACAACACATGACACCGTTATTTTTGGACAAATGTCCCCAGAAAAACCCAATGCGGGAAAACCGTTGCAGCAGCTGAGGGTTTGTATTATTAAGCAGTAGTTTTCTAGATACAATTTGTTGGATGCCCAACTGGCTATTCGATACAGAGAGAAACTGGAAAAAAGGTTAGTGAGAGAAATCTCACACTGTTCTGGGAGATTTGATTCTGATCAGGGGCTTGCTGACTGGCCCTACGCTGCCTCTGCGTAGCTTCTGCGTCAACCCTACGTAGAACTGTGTCAATCCGGCTGGGCTCTGCGTCAATCCCTTTGATGACATCCTACTTACTGGAAATTTGATCTCGAGGCCTTCTGGTCTCACACCCTGACTTCCTGCACTGAATCTCATCTCTGCCTTGCTATCCCCGAATTTGGAAAGCTTCCTCCGATCTATTATCCCTGCCCTTCACTACAATAAATCACGTTGATCGATTCTCTAGAAACTTTTGGGCTGCCCTCTCTGAGAAAATCGATACCTTGATATCTCTCTTATGTGTTTTCCAGTTGAGTAATCAATGGCCCAGATTAGATTCTAATCAATGGCTCAGATCATTTGGACTCAATCTCCTTCTTCTTCTAGAAGTTTCGCCCTCAGTTTTATTAATACCCTTTAATTATTTTAATTTACTAAGTTTAGACTTAGGCATCCATTAAAAATAATTAATTATTTTAATAAAACTCTCTGCGTTGAATTTCCCAAAATGATTTCTAGGTATTATGGAACACATGTGTCCAAGCCTCCCTTCAAATTTTGAGGCTTAGAGCACATTCAATGCTACCAGAAATCAACACTCCCTCTTAGCGAGGAATGAGTTCTATGAATTGTTTGACCTCGGTGGTATATCTAGACCCGTTGTGGTGGATCACATAGTCCTCTCTTACATTCCTATTTGACTAGCTTTTGGTGACATTAATTTGACACCATATTGGTCGTTTATGACTTGGGTAGGTATACAAGGGTCTTTAGGTGGATCTACCAATACCCAAGATCTAGGGGAGCCCTAGTTTCATCACTCCTTTCTATATAAAGTGTTTCTCATGTTATAAAGGTTGTCGCATGTATAGAGAAACATTTAACTTATACCCAGGCATGGCCCGCCCTCTTATGTATTTGGCACATTTTAGCCTGGGATACTTGGAGATTATTCTATAGTTGCTCATGCAATTTCATATTTCCATTGATTTAAGTAAGGGTTTGTGAGATATGCAGATTTAAGGCAGATGATGGGATATAAGAGCTCTATAAAATAGCCTATAAGGAATAAGATCATCGAAGGAACAATAGGATATGAATGAGGCAAGCTAGGGTTAAGTAAACAATAGTTTCAAATGGCTGAAAATGCATATGACAACAATAAATACCAAGACATCAGCCCTAATTTTAAGGTTAAAATATTCAATTAATGCTAGATTTTTCGTTTTATTATTTATTAAATGCAATCCCTTCCAATAGGGCAATAACATATGGACATAAAATTGTGGCTAAATGTATATTTTAAGCTAAACCCAAACCAACCCTAGTTACCATGAAATGAAAGAAGAAAGGAAGATTTATAATCATGAACACCTATTAGTTTAGAGCCTTTATCTAGTTAGGCAGTGGAGACAATTAGTGAAAGGTCAATGACTGAGGGCCTTGGATGAAGAGCGTGAAAGATTGAATTTCTTCAAGTAGAAATGACTAGTGACTTCACTATATGGAATATTTTGATGTCAAAGGATGCGTGGATCAAGTTCCTTTGATGGACTCTTGTAAAACAAATTTTACATGCCATGAAGGATCAAGATTTCAAGAAAATATATTGCACTTGTTAATATGGCATTCATAGAAGACCTAATTTAAGAAATATAGCATGCAAAATGGAAGAAAATGTTTCAATAAACTTACACATTTCCAATAGGAATTACTTCGTGAATACCAAAAGTCTGTCCATGCAAAAATCTCCTTCACAAGACAATTTGATCTATAAATGATCATATTACATCCAAAAAGTAAGATAAGAGCTAATGTACCTTCCTCTAGAGAATAATAAGTGAGTGAATGATGATCAACAATCGAAAGTGACTCCCCTCTATTTTGTGAGGGTAAATATGTCACTTTTTCATAATTTTCCAAGAAAATCCCAAAAAAAATTGCTTGAAGTTGTAATGTTTCAAACTAGGAAAAGTAGTGCTATGCAAAGCAAACAATAAAAACAACACCAAAATATTGAAACATACAGTGCACACCCATAAAATGTCCAGGAATAACCAACGGCTGAGCCATGTTATTATAATCTAGGAGAAAAGTACAATAATGTGGAAGTGGTCCACCTGGGCTCGCCTCAATGGCAAGCGTGATCAAGCCTAGGTGGTAATATGTCAAGCCCAAATGGCACAAATCACTACTACAATGATGCCCTGCGCTACACTAGTGAAACTGTGTTGTCTCCTACGTAGATGATGCTGGAAACCCCACCTCCGATGCTCAGAAAATTCCGGGAAATTAACTTGTACCTCTCCACCAAATACACAGAACAACCCACGAAGGAATTGGCCAAATGTTGACGTCGAAATTTTGGCTCGAATTCTCCCTAGCTCCTCTGGCTTCTGGCTGAGTTGGGATCCCTATTTGACCCCCTAGATCTACTAGGAAAATTTTGCAAAATTAGACCAAGCTCCTCAACCAAAACCCACGAAAACCCAGAAAGTGTTTGGCCTTGTTTTGACCTCGGAAATTCGTCCTCCCAAGATTTGCATCCTCCAATTGCTGAAGTATGCAGCCTGCCTGTAAATCCATAATAAGTCCTCCAAAACATAGCAAAATGGCTGAGATAATCTTCCCTAAACTTTCCCTTATCTCTCCCAGAAAATACTCGCTCCACAACTAACCCACGAATCCCCCACGTGTTTCCAAAATGATTAACCTCCAAGAATGATCAATTTGCATCAAGCAAGTGATGAAATGGTTCATAGGTTCCCCTTACTCCAACAAGTCATCAAATTCTAGCCAGGGATATTTATTTCATCTCCTATTTCATTTTTCTTTGCTCATACTCACTTGCTGGCATATTGCATACAATAAATCCATGTAACATGTAATATTCCTAATTAGCCATGGCTAATTGGAATATTCGATTTTGCTCCATTTTTCCTTCTATAGTTATTTGTAAATAAAAAGGTAAGGAAAAGGGGACATAACTCACTTTAGAACAAAAGTCACTTCCTAGTAGCACAACGTTGTGACTTAAAGGGGAGCCAAGGGGGTCAAAGGACCACGTAGAAATGGAGCCCACGCAGACATTTGGAGGGACTACGCAGATGGGAAGAGGAACATGTGGCAAGAGGAGATTACATTGGAGAAGGTGAGCCTTGGGATTGAGAGAGGCCAATGCTATAAAGGAGAGAGGATCCTCCTCATTTTGGCATTCATTTATGAGCATTTGAGCTAGTCACTTCGACTTGGAGCACGCTGGCTATTTAGCCTGTCTGTAGCACTGTTTAGTGCACTGAGTGCTCTATTTGGAGATCTCACCCTTAGCCCCGGGGGACTTCGAGTGCCTACTCGGGCAAGGTAGTTTCAGCAGTCTCTTCGCAGTAGTCTTGATCTTTGGCATTGAGGTGGAGCTGAGCGTTGGAGGATTACGCAGTCTTGAGAGAGAGCGACGTAGTTTTTCTGGGAGCAGTTCCGAATTGGGGTTTGTGGAGGAGTTGAGCTGGGAGATTGAGCGAGAGGTTAGCTCTTGCATATTGGAGGAGTTTGGTAGAGTTTCAGGCAGTAATTTGGAGGAATCTACTCAGTGGCAGCGCAGAGGTTGGAGGGATTTCGTGATTCCCCAAGGGGGCGATTTTCGAGGGTCGGCCATTTCAAAAACACTTTCTGGGTTTTTCTGGGTTTTCTGAGTAGAGGCTGATTCCAGAGTTTCAGCATTTTCTGAGGAGGTGAACAACCCCAAATCCTCATTTGATTTCTAGTAGCAGCAGTAGCACAACAGTTTCCCAGCAGCATCCACGCAGTTCAGAGAGAGGCCATTCCTTTGCTATTCTGAGTGTATTTCTTCACTTGCCTGGTGCAAGTCAAGGTGCCATATTTTCTGATCACCTCCTGTACTCATTCCATTACTCAGTATAATAAAATGGCTTAGCATTTCTCTCTGCATTTCTCGAGTCTCTGCTTATATTTCATGTTTCCATTATTATATGTTGCACCGCTATTATTTTTATCATTTTGAGCTTCCTGGTTATTATATCATTTGTGCGTATTTAGTTGGAGTTTACTGGGGTTTTGGGGAATATCTCTGAAACAGGGATATTACAGTGGTATCAGAGCGTAGATCTGGCTCAGCCTGTGGAGCTAGCAATCTATGACACCGGGGGAAAAACCCTACATCTGTTACAGAGGTAGGAGATACAAAGACACTGGGCGTAGGTTGGAGAACACCTACAGAGAGGGAGACTGTGTTCCAGTGGTGGACGCAGAACAGGAGGAGCCTGTGGGGACGCAGAACAAAAGGAGCATAGGGTGGACGCAGAGCAGGAGGATCCTATGGCAGATGAGGACGGGAAGAGATTTGCAGACATGCTCCTCAAATCAGTGCAGGATCTGTCGAGGTAGATTGAGGTGATGGGGCAGAGATTCATGGCAGTGGAGGCTAGACAGTGTGAGAACCCACGGGTTTTCCACGTTGGTGAGGGATCGAGTACATCCCACCATTTTCCAGAGCAGGGTGCAGCTCAGCATGATATTACTCCGCAGATGGCCTCACATGCCCCTACACGCTCTATCATGCTCACTTTCCTAGGAGCAGACATGGGGGCCGGAGCCCAGCAGGAGGCAGAGCCTGGTCATATGGGCGATTATTTTGCAGAGTACCAGGCCTATGGGTAGGAGTTCAGGGATGCTCTTTCATTCAGAGACTTTGTTCAGCTCCAACGGGACAGTAGACCCCGTGACCATCACAGAGGACACCGGCATTATCACAATGGAGACACCCACCGCACAACTAGTAGATTCCACTTGCCTACGTTTGATGGTTCATCAAACAGTTCAGCAAGGTCTTGGGTGGAGACGCTGGACATCTATTTCCAGCTTAACCAGATGTCAGAGGCAGAGGCCATCAAGGTGGCGACATTACATTTGGATGGTGAGGCCCAGGATTGGTGGTTCCATGGGATGGTTACACTCGGGCATTCCACAGTGACAACGTATGCCGAGTTCACCAGGAGACTGGTGGAGAGGTTTGATCGGAGGGATCCGGAACAGCACTTTGTTGAGCTGACGAGGCTCAAACAGACAGGGAGCCCAAAGACCTACATTGCGGACTTTTTGAGGGTTTCAGTGATGGTGCCAGATCTATCCATAGCACAGAGGATCTACATGTATGTTGAGGGGTTAGCAGAGCCACTTCAGGGTCTAGTCAGATCCACTAGACTAGCCACACTCCAGGATGCTATCAACAGGACTCGGGACTTACAGGATGCCTTACCCAGGGCTCGGACACCTTACCCCCAGAGACAGGCTTTCGAGCCTAAGGGGAAGGACGTGAGGATTCCGCCTCTAAAAGGGAATCCAGGATGAGCACAGATTGATGACGATGCCAGGAGGGAGTTGAAGAAGAAGCGGTTGTGCTTTACCTGCCAGGAGCCGTGGGCGTCAAGGCATAGATGTGCCGCTGGCAAAGCACATTTTATTGAGGTCATCTCCAAGAGCAGTGGGGAGGAGGATGAGGAGGATGACGTGGAGGCAGGAGATAGTCACGCTGTGCATGGTCCCTTGCCACCTCCACCAGCAGTAGTAGGTGGTGCAACTTTTGCACCTACTGGAGGAGCCCTTGTAGCATTGCGAGGAGTTCCCAAGTATTTGATGTTGCGCGTACGGGGGACAGTATGTGGCTAGTGAGTATCAGTTTTGGTTGACAGTGGGGCCACCCACAACTTCATCGATGCACAGATGGTTGAGCAGAGAGGTATACAGACAGAGAGCTTCGATGGATTCTTAGTTTTGGTCCCAGGCGATCAGAGTATGGCGTGTGCTCATTATGTTCTAGAGTTATTTGTAACGATGGGCACCTACACGCTGACTGACCACTTCTTCGTGGTCAATATTCCAGACACCAACATAGTACTCGGTGTTCAGTGGCTTATCACTCTAGGGAAGGTCACTATAGATTGGAAGGCCCTAGAGATGGAGTAGGATGATGAGAAGACAGGAAGGCATGAGAAGATACGGGGACAACACACATATCCGCCTCAGACTATTTTAGCTCATCGAATGGAGGCAGTCTTCCGGAAGGGAGACATAGAGTGGGTAGTGGAGCTGCGTACATCAGAGGCAGGGACTACAGGGCAGACAGTGCACCCGAAGATACAGTCCATCCTTGACTGGTATGCCACAGTATTTGGAGAGATTCCGCCGGGACAGCCACCAGACCGGGGGTTTGAGCACACCATTGAGCTTGAGCAGGGCATACAAGCAGTGATTACTACCCCCTATAGGCATCCCAAGGCCTATAGGGATGAGATTGAGTGGGCCATTCAGGATTTGCTAGCTCTTGGGCACATTCGGCCGAGCATGAGTCCTTTTGCTTCTTCCATGGTGTTGGTGAAGAAGAATGATGGCACATTGAGGATGTGCATTGACTACAGGGCCCTGAATAAGAAGACACTGAAGAACAGGTACCCCATACCCAGGATCAATGAGTTGATGGATGAGTTGAGAGGAGCACGGTTCTTCTCGAAGATTGATTTGAGATCTGGGTACCATCAGATTCGCGTGAGGGAATAGGACATTCCCAAGACCGCCTTCAGGTGTCACTATGGGCACTTTGAGTTTTTGGTGATGCCCTTCGGGCTAACCAATGCCATAGCTACATTCCAGTCTTGCATGAATCACATCTTTCGCAGTCACTTAAGGAAGTTTGTGTTGGTGTTCTTTGATGATATCCTCATTTACAACAAGACTTGGGAGGAGCATCTCCAACACATTGAGACAATATTGCGCATCTTGGAGGTGCAGCAGTTTTATGCCAAGCTCTCCAAGTGTGAGTTTGGGTTGACGGAGATGTTATACTTGGGACACATCATAGGGGTGGACAGAGTGAGGGTCCACGAGGAGAAGATCAGGGCCATCAGAGATTGGCCGGAGTCGAGAAACGTGACAGAACTTCGAGAATTCATTGGCATTGGCACTTACCACCGGAAGTTTGTCAAGGGTTTCTCACAACTTGTTGCACCCCTGATAGATTTGATGAGGAAGGGGGCATTCAGTTAGTTAGATACAGCACAGCGAGCCTTTGATAGGCTCAAGGAGGTTATGAGCAGCTGCCCAGTGCTCGCATTGTTGGATTTTATGCAGCCATTTGTTTTGGAGTGTGATGTGTCGGGAGAGGGGATCGGCGCAGTGTTGATGCAGGGAGGTCGCCCTGTTGACCTCTACTGGTCAACTACCTATGCAGTACACCCCCTGTTTCTTCGCAAAAAGGGGCAGCACCTGATCAGCGTATCCGTGCCATCCTGCAGTCATCAGCAGCTTGATAAATCTGATCGTAAACCCAGTCTGCATGTATTAATTGTAAATAGTCCTAGCAGATGTGAGTCGTGTTGTAAATTGCCTAGGTGGACCTAACTTTCCTATGATAATCTATGTCCCGGAAGGTTTTTCGTCTCACCGATCCTCGGATCGGCAGAGTTTTCCTTCAAACCTGACCCCAAAGCCGGGATAGATTTTGTCAGTGGAATTTTAGAGAATCCTAGTGTGTTAGCCTGCTAGATTATAGTCATGTCGCAGAACTGGGTGATTTGTGAGGGTCTGTGTTAAAGGGGTTTTTCTACCTTAAGATGTAAATTGTTAAAGTCATGATGTAATGTGTCCTGAGGGTTGAAAAATGTTTAAATCCCCTCATCAGTCCTAAGTCCTAGGTCCTAGGTTATGTTTCCAAAGGCTTAGTTCGTTGATCCATAATAAAATAATATAAAATAAATAAAATAAAATAAATAAATAAATAAAATAAAAAACTAAATAATAAAATAATAATATTTTTGTGATGCGTGCAAAATCTTTTTTTAAAAAAAATAATAATAATAATAAATAAAATCGATGGATGAGATCAAGAGATATTTTGATCCTCATCAACGGTCGAGATCATTTCATCATGGATCACTCGAACTAGCCGTTGGGATCGTTTCCTTTATATAGGGTCTTAGGTGGTCATTTCAGAGGATCTGATCTGTGAGTCTTGTACTGAAGAAGCTCTCTTGTAATTTTTTTTTTTGGGTTAATAAAAGAAGACTTTGGGGTCCAAATTTCGCTGGTGTTACTCTCTGGAAGTGCTGTGAGATGTTTAATTTTCTGCATATTTCATTCTTCAGCCATTAATTTTTTTTTTGTATCGTGAGCACAGGTATCTTGTTCATGTGCTAGGGTTTGAGGATTGTTAGGGTTTCTGAGATAATGGCAGGTGTCTCCATTATTTTTTTTTTTGAGATCTAGCAGCATTCATTCTCTCTATGCTAATGGTTGTTTAAGTTGTGCAGGAGAACCTTTTCTAAAGAATATTGCTGGGCGTTTGGGGAAGTTCTAGGCTGAACCAGCCAACTCCCACAGGCCCTTCTTTGCAGAGCCCAGCTGATCTTGGCCCTGGGTTAATCATTTCGTTTATTTCTTGAGAGTTTTTATGAAGTTTTATAGTAAATCTGGAATTTTCGATAATATTACTGCTGATTATTGATCAATCTGACTGCTTAAGAGTCAAAGCTGTAAATTGTTTAGCTGATCTAGGGTTTCAACTTGTTAGGGTTTCCCTTTCTTCTGCATGTTACAGGTGCTTTTTGAGCAAGGAAATTCAAATATAAATTTCATAGAAGGCTTCAGTGGTTTCTCTTGGCAATCAAGTTGCAAAAAACATGATATACAAGGCCTGCAAATAAAGCAAAATAGCGTGATCAATCCTTGCTGTCGATTCATCGCATCTCTCTCAGCCTGCGTATCTCCTCAGGCCTCCTCACTCTAGTCTGCAAATCGCATAAACCAAATCGATTTTCTCCTGGGCAATCCCATCCGTCGTCAAAGGAAATTGCTGAATGCGTTATGAGTGAGCATGTTCGATTGTCTTTCTTTCTTCTTTTGAGCCAGGTGATACGTACAGGTCAGAGAAAACAGTTTTGGTGGTATTACGGCTGAGCCTTTTCCTGTCTGGCTGCACGAAGAAGAGAAAAAAAAAAACGTTCCCACGCTGTCGTCGCTCCACCCTCAGCATCTTCCACGCTGCTATCCGGTCGCCAAATCCCACGGACCTGTAAGTCAAACGCATAAATCGATTTTCTTGCCCGCTGCTAAGCCTGCGTACCTGCAAACACCACATCCTGAAAACTTCTGTCTGCAGTCATCGTGTGAAAACGGTGAGCCGAATAACAAATGCATGGGAACCATTATGCTGTAAGTAAGATCGCGAGGGAAGGTATTTTCGTGACTCTGTCTTATACATTCATTTCTTTTTTTTTGTTTCACGTAGGTTTCGTATGGTTATGTTTCTTAGTCTTTTATTTTTAATTTGATTTTAAATAGATTTAAAAAATAGTTTTGCTTTAATACAATCGATTTTTTAGTTTATTCTTTTTTTTTTTTGTTTTGATTAAATGTATGTATTGTAGATTCGTTAGATCTAAATTAATTTTTTTTTAGATTTCATTTAAAATAAAAATAAAAAAGGTTAAAAAAGGGGATTAACTTTTAGTTTCTTGTTTTGATTTTGTTTTTTAGGGTTAGATTTTAATTTCATCTAAACAATAAAAAAAAAAAAAAAAATTAAAATTTTAGTTAGGGTTTGAGATTTTTTTTGATTTGATTTTAGGGTTAGTTCAATTTCAAAATAACTTTTGTTTTATTAAGTTCTAAAATAATACAAAAAGCATATAGTGAAAAAATCAGATAAATTTTTAGGGTTTAGGATTAATTTTTACTTTTGTTGTAATTTCGTCAGAAAGCATAAAAATTTCGTGGAAAATTACCTTTTGTCAGATTCAGTTGTTTTCATGCTGAATTTCAAGTCGAGATACGAATTTGATATCTAGTTAATGGTCAGCAGTCATTTTAAAAAAATTTCCTCAGTTGCTGGATATCGTTTTGGTTATTCTAAAAGTATTTAAATCAATTTAAGGCACTGGTTTAATTTAATCGAAATTCTCTAGTGTTTGTCTTATCGTGTCTCGTGTCTCCCAACCAACTGGTTGACAGTTGGTCTTCATCATCTCACAGGGTCTACCCCCCTTAGCCGCGGGAGACAGGCTTAAACGGAGGGATCGGGGATCAGAGTGACAGCCCCCGGTCTGAGCGTTGTCGTGTCAATCTGCGCGACAACACGCCCTATAGCCTTTGAGAGCCAGAAGCCCTTCCGCCGAGAGGTTGTATTCTATATACGAAAGGAGATGCTGGCCATCATGCATGCATTGGCCAAGTACCGACAGTATTTGGTGGGTAACAAGTTCAGGGTGAGGACTGATCACAACAACCTCAAGTTCTTTTTGGAGCAGAAGCAGCTATAGGAGAGGCAACAGAAGTGGATCAATAAGATCCAAGTGTATGACTTTGACATTGAGTATGTCAAGGGTAAGAACAATGTGGTAGCAGATGCCCTTTCACATAGACCAGCCACGTTGTCTCTTATGAGCTTGGACGTAGACTGGAGGGCTTGACTCCTAGTAGAGTATTCCAAGGATAGATTTGCATGTGAGGTTCTAGATGGGCAGGTGGCGGATGAGAGGTATAGGGTGGTTGATGAGATCATATATTACAGGGACCAGATCTTCTTGACTGAGGGATCTCAGCTCAAGAAGAAGATACTTCAGGCGTCACATGATTCACCTTTGGCAGGTCATCAAGGGTTTACCAAAACCTACAGGGCCATTAGAGATAGGTTCTCATGTAAGGGCCTCAAAGAGGACGTACTCCAGCATGTCCGGGAGTGTGATGTTTGCCAGAGGAACCAGGGGGAGATGAACCATCCAGCAGGACTATTGCAGCCTCTTCCCATTCTAGAGGGAAAATGGGAGTGTATTTCGATGGACTTCATCACAGGGTTGCCCATGGTATAGGGCAAGGACTACATCTTTGTCGTCGTTGATCGGCTGACAAAGTACTCACACTTTTTCACCATATCCGCACACTACTTAGCAGCGCAAGTGGCCGAGCTGTTCTTCAGAGAGATTTTCAGGTTACATGGTCTTCCCAAGACCATCACCAGTGATAGGGACAGTCGTTTCATGAGCGGATTTTGGCAGGATCTTTTCCAGTTGGTGGGGACGGAGTTGACACCGAGTACCAATTATCACCCACAAACGGACGGGCAAATAGAGATAGTTAACAAGTGGCTGGAGGGCTACTTGCGTAACTATGTTAGTGGGCAGCAGCGAGCATGGCTGAAGTGGCTGCATTTGGGGGAGTACTGCTACAAACTACACATCACATGTCCATTGGTATGTCACCATTTTATGCCTTCTATGGATATCATCCCTTATCTTTTGCTGACATGATGTTTGGTGCTAGCAAGGCTCCGAGAGCCAAGATTTGGATCCAAGAGAGTCAGGATATTCTCTGAGCTCTCAAGGATAATATGGCTACAACGCAGAACCAGCAAAAGCTGTATGCTGACAGGGGTCGGGTGGAAAGACAGTTTGAGGTAGGGGACTTGGTCTACCTACGATTACAGCGATATCGACAATCGTCACTGAAGCAAAAAGGGGCTAAGAAGCTCAAGCCCCACTTTTATGGGCCATACATGGTGATACGCAGGATTGGGCAGGTTGCGTATGAGTTGGAGCTGCCCCAAGGTAGCAAGATTCATAATGTCTTTCATGTATCATGCCTGAAGAAGGCATTGGGGAAGCATGTGATAGTGACAGATGAGCAACCACCCACGGATGATGAGGGGCATTTGGTGTTGCAGCCAGAGGCTATTATTGATACCAGGGAGAGGCAACTATGGAACGGGACAATCTGGGAATTCTTGGTGAGGTGGAAGAATTTGCCGAATAAGGATGCCACTTGGGAGAGTGAGAAAATTTTGCAGTATCCATCACTTTAGTTGATTGAGGACAAGCATCATTTTGCTAGGGGAGACTGTAATATTCCTAATTAGCCATGGCTAATTGGAATATTCGATTTTGCTCCATTTTGCCTTCTATAGTTATTTGTAAGTAAAAAGGTGAGGAAAAGGGGACATAACTCACTTTAGAACAAAACTCACTTCCTAGTAGCACAACGTTGTGACTTAAAGGGGAGCCAAGGGGGCCAAAGGACCACACAGAAATGGGGCCCATGCAGACACTTGGAGGGACTGCGCAGATGGGAAAAGGAACACGTGGCAAGAGGAGATTACGTTGGAGAAGGTGAGCCTTGGGATTGAGAGAGGCCAATGCTATAAAGGAGAGAGGAGTCTCCTCATTTTGGCATTCAGTTATGAGCATTTGAGCTAGTCACTTCGACTTGGAGCACGTTGGCTGTTTAGCCTATCTGTAGCACTGTTTAGTGCACTGAGTGTCTCCGTTCGGAGATCTCACCCTTAGCCCCGGGGGACTTTGAGTGCCTACTCGGGCAAGGTAGTTTCAGCAGTCTTTTCACAGTAGTCTTGATCTTTGGCATTGAGGTGGAGCTGAGCGTTGGAGGACTGCGTAGTCTTGAGAGAGAGGGACGCAGTTTTTCTGGGAGCACTTCCGGATTGGGGTTTGTGGAGGAGTTGAGCTGGAAGATTGAACGAGAGGTTAGCTATTGCATATTGGAGGATTTTGGCAGAGTTTTAGGAAGTATTTTGGAGGATTCTACTCAGTGGCAACGCAAAGCCTTGAGGGATTGCGTGATTCCCCAAGAGGGCAATTTTCGGGAGTCAGCGATTTCAGAAACGCTTTTTGGGTTTTTCTGGGTTTTCTGAGTAGAGGCTGATTCCAGAGTTTCAACATTTTCTGAGAAGGGGAAAAGCCCCAAATCCTCATTTGATTTCCAGCAGTAGTAGCAGCACGACAATTTCCCAGCAGCATCCACGCAGTTCAGAGAGAGGTCGTTCCTTTGCTATTCTGAGTGTATTTCTTCACTTTCCTGGTGCAAGTTGAGGTGCCATCTTTTCTGATCACCTCCTGTACTCATTCCATTACTCAGTATAATAAAATGGCTTAGCATTTCTCTATGCATTTCTCGAGTCTTTGCTTATATTTCATGTTTCCATTATTATATGTTGCACCGCTATTATTTTTATCATTTTGAGCTTCTCGGTTATTATATCATTTGTGTGTATTTAGTTGGAGTTTACTGGGGTTTTGGGGAATATCTCTGAAACAGGATATTACATAACATTGCTTTAAATCAAAGATTGGGGACGAGGGATTTTTTATCAGATTTGGAAATCCTTACATAACCTGTTAATCATTCATAGAAATGATGAGCATTAATCTTTTCCATTTTTCTCCTTCTGCCTCTATCTCCCTATTCAATTTTTGTCTCCTATATTTTTGGTCACCTCACTAGTGATTGGTTCTCTTTAGATTGTTGTCTCAAGTAGGGCCCGACTTGAGATAACTTCTTCCTAGATGGGACTGGTTACCATTCTCCTTTCTCCTGTCACTTCCTTTGAATATTGGCATTGGTTGGTACATCCTATAGACTGCAGCTATACGATTGCGTAATCATCAATCAAGAGAATCCCTCCTCTAATGTTTTGGTTCCTGACATTGCTAGTACAACTCTAGTGTCTTCTCCACTTTTCTTTCTTTTTTCTCTGCCTCCTTTCCTTTGCTTTTTCGTTCTTCTTCTCTCATTCCTTGAGAAGCAACGTACACGTGCTAGATATTTTTGTCCTCATTGGTACTGTTACCCACCAAAAGTGAGTGGCCCATAGGAGAAACTTTTTCCTTATTCATCTCTTCGAACCGATAGCTGGAAGCCCCTGAGAGCTAGTAGTAGCCGATGTGACGTGCCGTTCATACCTCTGCCACCTACATCAGTCATGTTTTACCTCACTCATCTTCCAAGAGAACAAGTTGGAAGGTGGGATTCTCATCAAAAGGTACTTTATTTATTATGGAATTCATAGCCAAAATTCCACAACGAATAGAAAAAGATCAAAACCACTCTAAACCATGTCATGTATTACATTGTTTTCAAACCAAACCATCAGATCATTTTACCAAACTTTTCACAAATAGCTAACATATCGAAACTCATTTATTGTTCGATCGAATATGTGTTGCCGCTCCTCCATTACATTCAACTCGCTGTCGCATGACTTGTTGTGGTCACGTGGTTGTCCCAATCGACCATAAGACCGACTTTTTAAACTCGGAGCCAACGTTTCCATAAGCCATGAGACCATGCCCATATGACCTAGACCCAAGAATCATTGAGTGTCAAAAATCTAATGTCATCGACAATGTCACAACAGCCATGTGGTATACCTAGAGGGGGCCACATGTCACCCAAAACACGCTCATTAGAAGACTGAAATTGCCATTTTTGTCTGACAAGTGGCCACCTCGGGTGGCTCCTCGTCAACATGCTAACTAATGCCCAACTCCATGTGCTTGTTGCCATTGATTTTCCTATCCAATGGTGGATCTTTAAGAAAATTGCACGATGTTTAACAAATTAATATTTTGGGTTTGGCCCTATAGTTTTTCCTTTTCATTTTTAATCCTGATTAATACTAATTTTCAGCTGGCCATAACTTCTCAACCAGGAGGATTTTTTCTAAGAAAAATATAGGATTGAAGAGGTATCGATGAGAACTACACAACCATGCTATTAGTGAGATATTTTGGGCATTTTTTCTTCTTCAAAAACTAAAATAAATTCGAGCACCGTGTTACCGCTCAAACTAGTAGGGGACCTAAAGGGGATTCCTAAAGGGGAAATGCTTAGCCAAGGGAAACAAATGGAGACTTAGCCCACTGTCACCTCAGCTAAGGCTCCCTTCTATTTAAAGACTTTCCCTGATGGGAGGAGGGTCGATATATTATGGAGTCCCTGATGAAGGATAAGTCATCAAAATGATGTGGAGTGACCCGAATAATCCCTTTCCCAAAAGAGTTAGAAGGATAAGGCTTGCTTGCTTTCTAAGCAAAGTACAATGTCTTCTAGGGAAATGAAAGGAGGATTCAAGGGTTAGGTTTATGGGATATAAGTTATGATGGAAATTCCCATTCCCTAAAATCCTTATTGTAATTGGTATCCTGGATGGTTCTTGAAGAATTATATTTCAAAGGAATTGGGCCACACGAGACCAAGTGGACCCGGTCTAGGATAGGGGGAATGAGTACAAGAACCAATGATGTTCTTAACCTAGACAAGGTGGGGAGAGGATCAAACAAACAATTTTCACTTGAAGGTGTTGGTTTGATCCTATGAAGTTTGATTGCAGAGCTAGGGCTTGGCTTTTCTCCCAAATCCACCGACGGAATGGCTTTAAAATTGGAGGAGAGCTTGGGGAAACACTAGTGCAAGAGACCCTAGGAGATTGAACCTTTTGGAGGGCTAGCTTGTCGGTAAATTGATGCCCTAGGTGCCCCAACTTAGCTGGACCTAGAAGAAGGTGAAAGAATGTGATTTTTGGTGATCACCTTTTGGTAGATCAGTGCCTTAATCAAGCCCTTGTTCAATTTTTTGTGTTAGTAGCCTTGTCTCAATGTTATTTATCATTTATGGAAGTTTCATGAAGTCCTAGGCAGAGTCCTGAGTCCTAGTGTTGAAAAAGTGGCTCAGAATCCGGGGTCTCTAGCATAGAACTGCCTGGCAAAGGCCACAGTCGCATGGAGACCTTTCTATGGGAGCAGCTAGAGGGTCTAAGTCACAGGGAAGGCTTGTTATAGGAGCGACTAGGGATCTAGTTCAACAAAACATCAAGTTGTTGAGGGGTTGGACACGTAGAGGGGTTGGTTGGCTCTTGGAGGTTTTGTAGCTCATTAGGAAGCTCAATTTGGTTTCGTTTAGTCGCTTCCACTTCCTTAACTATACTTGGTGAGTTGAATCATATCATAGTAACACTTCATCACATGTTTACCCCAGTGGACCGGTTAGCTTGGTAAAGGTGGGAGGAGGGTGTTATAGCTTTAGCATTACATGTAAAACTCTTAGGTAAGTGCAGGTATTGTTTTCTTATATTGCATCTTGACATTTATTTTCATATACTAGCTAATATTCTCTCTCCATGGTAGTTATGCTTGTTTCTATCATCACATGGCTACATTGAATTGAATTATGGAAATGGAATCTTTGCGGAAATAATTCTTATGCATTTAAGAAATTCATGGCATTGAGAAGAATTAGTAAAAATTGAGAATATGTGTAATTCCCAGCAAGAATATTTGATTGGTAGTCTACGTTGCAGCCCAATAATGAAGTGGGATAGCTCGAGTGACTCATTCTCATTTTGTCTTTCCTTCCCCAGCTATGACCTGGTGTTAAGGATTTCTTTCTTCATTGATACCTCACTAGCATCGTCAAAACTCATCCCCTTTCTTGTTCCATGCTAGTGTTGCCTCTTGTAGCATTTGTTGTTGTGCTAGTTTTTCTAGATCTCATCTTTGTTGGTGCTTCACTAGTCCTCAAAACACTTGCACCATAGTTAGATATATTTTGTCGTTATTGCCTACTACATTCATAGGTATTTCAAGAACTCTTCCACCTTTGATGACCTTACTTTCTTTGCATGGGCATTGCCACCATTTGTCTTCAATGGTGCTTCAATAGTGTCACTGCCTCCCTTATTTTCTCCAATTGCTTTTGTTTGTCTCTTTCCCTTCGTAGAGAGTTCGTGTTGTGAAAATTTGGAGACCCAAATTTCTACTGCAGCAATTGATTAAGTATCTTCTATTTGTTAAATTACTAAACAAACTATTTACTGCATCCGACAAAAAATATTGAAACTAATACACTGCAGCCTTCACCAATTAAATTAAATGCGGAAACAAGAAATTGAGCAAGAAAGAAATAGACAACAGATGACACCATTATTTTTGGACAAATGTCCCTAGAAAAACCCAATGTGGGAAAATCGTTGTAGCAACTGAGGGTTTGTATTATTAAGCAGTAGTTTTCTAGATTCAATTTGTTGGATGCCCAACTGGCTATCCGATACAGTGAGAAATTGGCAAAAAGGTTAGTGAGAGAAATCTCACACTGTTCTGGGAGATTTGATTCTGATCAGGGGCTTGTTGACTGGGCCTACGCTGCCTCTATGCAGCTTCTGCATCAACCCTACACAGAATTGCATCACTCTAGCTGGGCTCTACGTCAATCTGTCTCCTGACCTCCTACTTACTGGAAATTTGATCTCGAGGCCTTTCGGTCTCACACCCTGACTTCTTGCATTGAATCTCATCTCTGCCTTGCACTCCCAGGATCTGGAAAGCTTCCTCCGGTCTACTATCCCTTCCCCTCATGGCAAGAAATCACCTTGATCGATTCTCTAGAAACTTTTGCGTCACCCTCTCTGAGAAAATTGATATCTTGATCTCTCTCCAATGTGTTTTCCAAATACCCATCAAAGTCCTTCTTATAATCCTCCAGGTTAGTAATCAATGGCCCATATTAGATTCTAATGAATGGCTCAGATATTTTGGACTCAATCTCCTTCTTCTTCTAGAAGTTTCGCCCTCAGTTTCATTAATACCCTTTAATTATTTTAATTTCCTAAGTTTAGACTTAGGCATCCATTAAAAATAATTAATTATTTTAACAAAAATGTGTCTTGGTGGAATCTCCCAAAACGATTTCCAAGTATTCTGGAATACATGTGTCTAAGCCTCCCTTCAAATTTTGAGCCTCAGAGCACATTCGATGCTACCAGAAATCAACACTCCCTCTTAGCGAGGAATGAGTTCTATGAAGTGTTTGACCTAGGTGGTATATCTAGACCCTTTGATCCAAAATGGATCCTAAAACCCTCTAAGTCTTTATATACTTAAGCACTATTGCAAGGGAAAAACATTAGCAAATGGTGGAAAACACCATCGCACAAGAAAAACATGAAGAAAAGGTGAAAAAAGAGTTAATCGAAGGCTTAAGCAACATTGCACAGGAGCCGTCAGATCTGGTCAATCAATAGTCCAGATCTAATTGGCATATTGCAATCGGAGGTGGCAAGCAGAGTCAATCGGAGGTGGCCTTATGGAAATCGCGATAACGATCAACACGGTTAAACGAGGGCCATTGATCAAGCGCGCAAATCAATGGTCCAGATGTAATCGCAATATCGCATCGCAGAGTTACAAAGGAGCATGGCCGATACAATATGTGACTTGCGATAGCTGGACCCGATGGGGTTTATGGATGCAAATTAATATATTTTGAGTTCCGGTAAAAAGGGTTTTTCTATGTATTTACGCATTTTCATTAAAAACGAAATACAAAGGAAATGCGCCTAGAGCTATAAAACGGACCCGAAAGGCTTATAGATGCAGCGTTATATTATTTGAGTTCCGTAATAAGTAGGATTTCGAGTGGACCTCAGGCGGTAAGTGGTATAGGGTGGGCTCCACCCGATCCCATACACTGGCCGACACGTGGCTTGGTGCTGGATAGTAACCGTTGGATCGGGGATCACGCAGATCAATGGTGGGTTTGCGATAACGATATAAAAGCGGACCCAATACGATTATGAGGCGGATTTAATATTATCTGAAGTCCGAGGACCGATAGAAAGCATTTTGTCGGATTTTTCAGTGTTTTCTGTGTATTTCGCTATGTAAATAGAGAAACGATATTTTTGGAATTTCAACGCACCAGTGGTCCTTTCTGTTGCAAAACAGGTGGCCACCTTACTTGAAGGCGTTTCACCATGATTGTTTAACGCTCAAAGGGGATTTGAACGGATAGAGGCTGGGAGCTAGAGAGGTTGAAAGGGAAAACGAACAGACAAGCGCCGATAGGCTTAAAAGCCACTCAGTGTCAGGGACAGAGCAAGCAGTGCTAAGACAGAGAGAAAACAGAGGACAGAGAGTGAGAGGGAGAGTCTGTGTACTCAGAAAGACTTGAGGGATTCAAGTAAAACCCTGTTGTGTTTTTCTGTTGTGTTGAGACTCGATTTGAGCTGACACTTGTAAAAACTCTGCTCTTAAAGACATAATAGAGAGGTCACCACTGAAAGCTGGACCAAGAGACGTAGCCCAAGAGTTTTGGGTGAACTCCTTGATTATTTGTTGTGTTGATGTGTGTGTGTCTATTTTGTTTCTCTAACTGTTCATTGTCTATATTATTTGTAATCTTTTCAATCCATTGCACTAAGTAATATAGGCATTCCTGCACATGAGTCTGTAATACCTTAATATTAATCTAAGATCTCATTTTTAGATCAAGTGGTATGAGAGATTTTGGTTTTGGTTTGTTAAGGTTAGACAAGCTTGTGTTGGATTTTTGAATGCTAACTAGGTCAAAGCTCAAACTAGGAGAAGGAGAACTTGTTGAGGCTAATCCAGAGATTATAAGAGTCTATCCTCGGAGGAGAATGGTAGAAGAAACTCCATTGGAATTAGAATCTCAGTTCGTGGACAGTTTTATGGCCATGCGAGCCATGGTGGAAGAGATGTATCGGGAATTTAAGAAGGGTCGAGGTGAAAGAACTTCAACACCCAAACAAGAAAAAGGAGCAGAGGAACCTTCTCTAGATGCCCCTCTAGAGGGCAAAGGGAAAGGGGAAATGCCTCCTCCATCATTTCCTCCACCATCTCCTTCATCATCCTCATCTCCTAGCCCTGATAAGAAAAAGAAGAAAACTTCTTTGATTAAATTAGATGTAAAATTTGATTTGCCAATTTTTGATGGAGAACTAAATGCAGAGAAGCTAGATAACTGGATAATACAGATTGATGTATATTTCAAGGTGCAGAACATTGATTCAGAAAGGAGAAAGATTTAGTTGGCTAGCCTTCGACTTGGAGGAACTGCCCTAGTGTGGTGGGAAGGCAAGACACAAGCTGATCTGAAGAGACATGGTAAAATTCTTTCTACCTAGAATGAATTTTTTTCTGCCATCAAAAAACAATTCTATCCTCTAGCTTATATGCAACAAGCAATGATGAGTGGGCAAACTCTTTGCCAACTAAAGGGTCAAAGTGTACAAAGTTATACCCAGGAATTTAGAAAAAGAGCTTTAACCCTACGCATATCTCTAGACTCACCTAAACTTTTGTTGAAGTATATAGGTGGTCTGCATAGCTATTTGAAGCACACCATTCTCATGTTTAAACCCACTAGCCTAGATGATGTATCAGTTCAGGCTACAAATCTAGAAGCTAGAGGCAAGAATGTGAACCTAGAGGTTGGGGGATCATCTAAACACTCTGCAAGAAAGAACAAGGAAAAGAAGAAGCTAAAATGGAAGGAGAGGAAGTCAAACGCTGTACAAAAGGACAAACCTTCATGCACTCATTGCAAGAAGGATGGACACGATGATGCACACTGCTGGTCTTTGCATCCAGAGCTGAAACCTAAGAAGTTTGGTGGTAAGAAGAAGAAGACTGTTGCTGCTATTTAGAAAGACTTGGAGTCAAACTTAGGTGATGAAACAACAGTCACAGCCACAGGTATAAAAGGTTATTTGCTTTAGAGAATGCAGAGATAAAGAAGTAGGTATAGGAGCTACTCAATAAAGGGTTCATAAGACCAAGCACATCACCACGTGGATCTCCAATCGTATTGGTGAGAAAGAAAGATGGTTTGTGGAGAATGTGCATTGATTATAGAGCACTGAATAAAATAATAATCAAGAATCGTTATCCTCTTCCTTGTATTGATGATCTATTAGATCAGTTGAAAGAAGTAGTTTACTTTTCCAGGTTAGATTTGCGTAGTGGCTATCATCAGGTTAGAGTTGTAGAACAAGATGCATGGAAGACTGCTTTCAAGACAAAGAAGGGCTGTATGAATGGCTGGTTATGCATTTTGGCTTAACTAATGCTCCTGCCACTTTCATGAGAGTTATGAATGATATACTCAGACCTTTTATTGATGATTTTGTAATTGTATATTTAGATGACATTCTTGTTTTCAGTAAAACATGGGAAGAACATTTGAAGCATGTAAGGCGGACTTTAGATGTTTTAAAAAGAGAAAATCTCTATGTGAAGTTGTCAAAATGTGAATTTGGCAAAACATCTTTAAATTAGTTGGGTCATATTGTAGGGGGTGGTGACTTGAAGATAGATCCCTCTAAGGTTGAAGTCATTGTGAACTGGCCTAAACCCAAATTTGCTACAGAGATTAGGATTTTCCTAGGAGCAGCACAATATTGGAGAAAGTTTATTGCTAACTTTTCTTTGATTGTAGCTCCATTACATGCTTTAACAGGATTGAAAAAGGTGTTTCAGTGGGGAGGCAAACAGCAAAAAGCCTTCAACACATTAAAATAAAAAAATTAGTACGGCACCGGTACTAGCATTGCCAGATCTTCAACATCCATTTGAGATTGAAATAGATGCCAGTGACTATGCAATGGGAGTAGTGTTGATGCAACACAGTAAACCCATATGCTATCATTCTGAGACATTTAATTCTGCGGTAGTTAATTATCCCACATATGATAAAGAATTGTATGCATTAGTACAAAGTGTGAAAAAGTGGAAACATTACCTAATGGGCAAAGAAACAATCATACATATAGACCATCAACCACTTCAATATTTGCACTCATAGACTAAATTGCAGCAATCAAGACATTATAGGTGGATGGGTTTTCTACAGTGATTTCATCTTGTCATCAGATATAAGAAGGGCATACACAATAAGGTTGTAGATATGCTATCAAGACCAATCATAAATGCATCTACTATACTTAAGCATAACTCAGTAATGCATGAAAGTTACATTGAACAATATGCTCAAGATGTAAATTTCAAAGATGTATATGCAACTTTATGTCATGGCAAGCAAGTAGAAGAATTGGATTATTATGTTAAGGACCAACTCTTATATCATTTGGGAAAGTTATGCATTCCACAAACTGAAAGAGTGAACATAATCCGAGAAGCACATACTTCTCTCATATCAGGTCATTTTGGTGTAAGTAAAACAATTGCAAAGTTGCAAAGGTTCTGTTATTAGCCAAGAATGCATGAAACAGTTTCTAGATATATCAAAGGGTGTACTATGTGTGCTGCAAGCAAGCCCAGTAATAGAAAATTAGGCTTGTACACTCCACTTCCAGTTCCTTCTCGTCCTTGGAAAAGTGTTTCCATGGACTTTGTTGGGGGATTGCCAAAATCTAGAAAAGGTCATGATTATTTATATGTTGTTGTGGATAGGTTCAGCAAAATGTGTATTTTGATAACTTGTAACAAGCAGGTTACAACTGAACAAATAGCGAAATTGTTCTTTCAGCATGTATGGGTTCATTTTGGGTTACCCACATCTATTGTATCTGATCGAGATTCCCGATTTGTTGGGAAGTTTTGGTCAAGTCTATGGGAGTTGATGGACACCAGATTGAAGAAGAGCACATCATTTCATCCACAAACAGATGGTCAAACAGAGGTGGTCAATAGGACAGTGATCCAGTTTCTCGGAGGCTATTGTAGCAAGCATCCCAAGCTTTGGGATGAGCATTTGTGTTATGTGCAACATGCCTACAATCGTGCCAAGCACTCTTCTACTCAGAGATCTCCTTTTGAGACTTGCTTTGATTTTATACCAAAGTCTCCCTTGGATTTTGTCTTTGGTAAAGACATAGCAGTCGATGGACACAGTGTTGTGGACAAAGCAGCCAAGTTCAATGAACAAATCCAAGAAATTCACCAGGCAATGCAAGAACAACTGGAAAGAAGCCAAGCCAAGTACAAGGCAAGGCATGACAAGCATCGAATTGAGCATGGTTTCCAAGTTGGTGATCAAGTTTGGCTGTACATCAACAAAGACAAAATGCAAGGTGAAGGTAAGAAGCTAAAACCAATAAGGTATGGGCCTTTCAAGATACTTGAGAAAATTGGTGAAAATGCTTTTCGCCTTGATTTGCCAGCTTATATGCATATCTATTCAGTCGTTAATGCAGAAAAATTGAGACTATATGAACCTTCATTGATTGAAGATCCTGAAGAGCAAAGTCAGTTGCCTGATATTGATGATCTGTTGCCTGAATATCTCAATGAGTTGTAGGAAGACACAGTTCTGGACAGGAAGGTGAGAACTATGCGCAGAGGTGATGTTGGGTACCTGAGAATTGGACTCAAAGGTTCAAAACCAAGTAGTGTACGATGGATAGAAATTGGACAAGTGAGGAAGCTATATCCTCACTTGATCGATGCCTAAAAACCACCTTTTGGTGGTCCAAAAGCTTTTTAGTGGGAAGGCGTGATCCAAAATGGATCCTAAAACCCTCTAAGTCTTTATATACTTAAACACTATCACAAGGGATCCTTTCCGTTGCAAAACAGGTGGCCACCATACCTGAAGGCGTTTCACCATGATTGTTTAACACTCAGAGGGGATATGAACGGACAAAGGCCAGGAGCCAAAGAGCCCGAAAGAGAAAACGAACAGACAAGCGCTGATAGGCTTCAAAGCCACTCAGTGTGAGGGACAGAGCAAGCAGTGCTGAGACAGAGAGAAAACAGAGGACAGAGAGCGAGAGGGAGAGTCTTTGTACTCAAAAAGACTTGAGGGATTCAACTAAAACCCTCTTGTTTGTTCCTGTTGTGTTGAGACTCGATTTGAGCTCATACTTGTAAAAAATCTGCTCTTAAAGACATAATAGAGAGGTCACCACTGAAAGCTAGACCAGGAGACGTAGCCCAAGATTTTTGTGTGAACTCCTTGATTATTTGTTGTGTTGATGTGTGTGTCTCTGTTATGTTTCTCTAACTACTCATTGTCTATATTATTCGCAATATTTTCGATCCGTTGCACTAAGTAGTATAGGCATTCCTGCACATGAGACTGTAATACCTTGATATTAATCTAAGATCTCATTTTCAGATCACCCTTTGTGGCCGATCACATTGTCTTTTGAATACCCATCTTCAACATAGTCCTCTCTTACATTCCTATTTGACTATCTTTTGGTGACATAAATTTGACACCATGTTGGTTGTTTATGACTTGGGTAGGTATGCAAGGGTCTTTAGGTGGATCTACCAATACACATGATCTAGGGGAGCCCTAGTTTCATCACTCCTTTCTATATGAAGTGTTTCTCATGTTATAAAGGTTGCCGCATGTATAAAGAAACATTTAACTTATACCCAGGCATGAACCCTCCTGTTATGTTACTGTTATCCACTTAATTTTTCCATTAGAATATTACAATTTATCTTATACCCAAGCATGGACTCTCTTCTTATGTATTTGGCACATTTAACTTTTTAAGTGTAGGACTCTTTGAGCTTATTAAATAGTTGCTCATGTTGTTTCATATTTCCATCGATTTAAGTTAGGGTTTGTAAGATATGCAAATTTAAGGCACATGATGGTATATAGCAGCTCTTGAAAATAGAGTATAATGAATAAGATCAACAGAGTTCCAATAGGCTATGAAGGAGGCAATCTAGGGTTAAGTAAACAATAGTTTCAAAAAACTGAAAATGCACAGGTATTTCAAGAATTCTTCCACCTTTGATGCCCTTTCTTTCTTTTCATGGGCATTTCCATCGTTTGTCTTTAATGGTGCATCAACAGTGTCACTGCCTCCCTTATTTTCTCCTCTTTCTTTTTTTCATCTCTTGCCCTTCCTAGAGAGTTGGTGTCACCTTCACTCCTCAAGGTAACCCTATAAAATTGTCAGGCAATATTCAGATCTAGGTTGTTGGCATCTCCAAGATGACTCTCATTTTTATAATTGCGTGGTATAAATAAGCTCTTGTAATGTAACTCAAGCACTTGTGTAAGTGTAGGTATTGATCATGTTAAACCCTTACATATAGGTGCAACTAAAGGATATTTTCACACAATTGGTTTTAATCATAATTCACTACTTGAGCCAAAAGTGTTCTCCTTATTGTATTCATGTATTATATTGGGCCATGCTTGAATGAGTTCTGTGAAGTGTTTAACCTAGGTGGTATATCTAGGCCTTTTTCGGTTGATCACATTGTCTTTTGAATACCCATCTTCAAGATAGTCCACTCTTACATTCCTATTTGACTATCTTTTGGTCACATTAATTTGACACCATGTTGGTTGTTTATGACTTGGGTAGGTATGCAAGGGCCTTTAGGTAGATCTACCAATACACATGATCTAGGGGAGCCCTAGTTTCATCACTCCTTTCTATATAAAGTTTTTCTCATGTTATAAAGGTTGCTGCACGTATAGAGAAACATTTATCTAATGCCTAGGCATGGACCCTCCTCTTATGTTATTGTTATCCACTTAAATTTTCCATTAGGAATATTAAAATTTAGCTTATACCCAAGCATGGACTCCCTTCTTATGTATTTGACGCAGTTAACTTTAGGACTCTTTGAGATTATTAAATAGTTGCTCATGTCGTCTCATATTTCCATCGATTTAAGTTAGGGTTTGTAAAATATGCAAATTTAAGGTACATGATGGTATATAGCAGCTCTTGAAATAGCCTATAATGAATAAGATCAGCGAAGGTCCAATAGGCTATGAAAGAGTCAAGCTGGGGTTAAGTAAACAATAGTTTCATATAGCTGAAAATGCATAAGTATTTCAAGAATTCTTCCACCTTTGATGTCCTTTCTTTCTTTGCATGGGCATCTCCACCGTTTGTATTTTATGGTGCATCAACAATGTCACTGCCTCCCTCATTTTATCCTCTTTCTTTTGTTTATCTCTTGCCCTTCCTAGAGAGTTGGTGTCACCTTCACTCCTCAAGGTAACCCTATAAAATTGTAAGGCAATATTAAAATCTAGCTTGTTGGCATCTCCAAGATGACTCTCATTTTTATAATGGCATGGTATAAATAAGCTCTTGTAATGTATCGCAAGCAATTGTGTAAGTGTAGGTATTGATCACGTTAATCCCTTAGCTCTAGGCGTAACTAGAGGATATTTTAACACATTTGATTTTAATCATAATTCACTACTTGATCCAAAAGTGTTGCCATCCTTGTATTCATGTATTATATTGGTCCATGCTTGAACGAGTTCTCTGAAATGTTTAACCTAGGTGGTATATCTAGTCCCTTTGCGGTCGATCACATTGTCTTTTGAATACCCATCTTCAAGATAGTCCTCTCTTACATTCCTATCTGACTATCTTTTGGTGACATTGATTTGACACCATGTTGGTCGTTTATGAATTGGGTAGGTATGAGAGGGCCTTTAGGTGGATCTACCAATACACATGATCAAGGGGAGCCCTAGCTTCATCACTCCTTTCTGTATAAAGTGTTTCTCATGTTATAACGGTTGTCCCATGTATAGAAAAACATTTTTATTATACCCAGGCATGGACCGCCCTCTTATGTATTTGGCACATTTTAGTCTAGGAGATTATTCTATAGCTGTTCATGCAATTTGATATTTCCATTGATTTAAGTTAGGGTTTGTGAGATATGAAGATTTAAGGACCACGATGGGATATATTAGCTCTAGAAAATAGCCTATAAGGAATAATATCATCAAAGGAACAATAGGATATGAATGAGGCAAGCTAGGGTTAAGTAAGCAATAGTTTCAAATGGCTGAAAATGCATATGACAACAATAAATACCAAGACACCAGCCCTAATTTTAAGGTTAAAATATTCAATTAATGCTAGATTTTTCCTTTTATTATTTATTAAATGCAATCCCTTCCAATAGGACAATAACGTATGGACATAAAATTGTGATTAAATGTATATTTTAAGCTAAACCCAAGCCAACCCTAGTTACCATGAAATCAAACAAAATAGGAAGATTTATAATCATGAACACCTATTAGTTTAGAGCCTTTATCTAGTTAGGCAATGGAGACAATTAGCGAAGGTCAATGACAAAGGGCCTTGGATGAAGAGGGTGAAAGATTGAATTTCTTCAATTAGAAATAACTAGTGACTTCACTATATGGAATATTTTGATGTAAAAGGATGCATGAATCAAGTTCCTTCAATGGACTCTTGCAAAACAAATTTTACACGCCATCAAGGATCAAGATTTCAAGAAAATATATTGCATTTGTTAATATGGCATTCATAGAAGACCTAATTTCATAAATATAGCATGCAAAATGGAACAAAATGTGACAATAAACTTACACATTTCCAATAGGAATCACTTAGTGAATACGAAAAGTCTTTCCATGCAAAAATCTCCTTCACAAGAAAATTCAATCTATAAATGATCATATTACGTCCAAAAAGAAAGATAAGAGCTAATGTACCCTCCTCTAGAGAAGAAGAAGTGAGTGAATGATGATCAACAATCGAAAGTGACCTCCCTCTGTTTTATGAGGGTAAATATGTCACTTTTTCATATTTTTACAAGAAAATCCCAAAAAAAATTGCTTGAAGTTGTAATGTTTCAAACTAGGAAAAATAGTTCTATGCAAAGAAAACAATAAAAACAAGACCATAATATTGAAACATTTAGTGCACACCCATAAAATGTCCAGGAATAACCAACGGCTGAACCATTTTATTATAATCTGGGAGAAAAGTACAATAATTTGGAAGTGATGCACCTGGGCTTGCCTCAATGGCAAGCGTGATCAAGCCCAGGTGGTAATATGTGAAGGCCAGATGGCACCAATCACTGCTACAACAATGCCCTACGCTGCCCTAGTGAAACTGTGTTGTCTGCTATGCAGATGCTGCTGGAAACCCCACCTCAAATGCTCAGAAAATTCCAAGAAAGTAACCCGGGCCTCTCCACCAAACACAAAACAACCCACGAAGGAATTGGCCAAATGTTGATGTAAAAATTTTGGCTCGAATTTCCCCTAGCTCCTCTAGCTTCTGGCTGAGTTGGGATCCCTATTTGACCCCTTAGATCTGCAGGGAATTTTTTGCAAAATTAGCCCCAAGCTCCTCAACCAAAGCCCACCAAAACCCATAAAGTGTTTGGCCTGGTTTTGATCTCAAAAATTCGTCCTCCCAAGTGTCGCACCCTCCTCAAATTGCTGAAGTGCACGATCTGCCTATAAATCCATAGGAAGACCTCCAAAACACAGCAAAATGGTTGAGATAATCTTCCATGAACTTCCCCTTATCTCTCCCGACAAATACTCCCTCCAAAACTAAGCCACGAATCCCCCAAAACTCCTCCGGCAATTGCTCCCTGGAAGGCCATTGAATGATCTCCTGCATATTCCACTACTGTGTCTTTCTGGAGTACGCACTGACTTAGTGATGGCTGCGTTGGGAGCTCTGAATATCCACCTGCAATCTCCTCCCGAAATGATAGAAAGAAACCTCACTAGGGTGGTACTCGTGGTCCATTGAAGAGAGGGTGAGTTATCTGCTTGGAGAACTCGTGCTAAACAGCGGGTGACCCAGCTAAGCTGCTAGAGCAACTAAGATTGAGTTCAATATGTCCAAAAGATGCCAAATGAGGCTGAGCCTCCTCTGTTTATAATTCGTAGGCTTCTTTTCCCATGTGGCCCCCCTCCAACTAGCAATTTCACTTTCCCTCCTTAGTCATTCGAACTTCCCTCTAAGGTGGTGCATATTTCCTCATGTGGGTGGCCCCCATGCTATATCAACAAAACATTTCAGCCTCTTTTCCCTTCCCAAGTCTTTCCCAAAAATCACATGGGTCCCATGGCCTCCCAAATTATCCAAATTGTAGAATAAATAAAATTGTAACAATTTAATTTTGGAAGGGACATTACAGAAGTATGCAAATATGTTAGCCGATCTTGAGATAGCTCAAAAGCATAACAAAAATGTCAAAATAACTCATACTTGTGGGAGTAAAAACTCTCCAAAATCATTAACCTCCAAGAATAATCAATTTGCATCATGTGATGAAATGGTTCATAGGTGCCCCTCACTCCAACAAGTCATCAAATTCTAGCCAGGGATATTTATTTCGTTTCCTATTTCATTTTCAAATCTTCCTATTCCATTTTTCTTTGCTTATACTCGCTTGCTGGCATATTGCATACAATAAATCCATGTAACATTGCTTTGAATCAAAGATTGGGGATGAGGGATTTTTTATTAGATTTGGAAATCCTTACATAACCTGCTAATCATTCCTAGCAATGATGAGAATTAATCTTTTCCATTTTTCTACTTCTGCCTCTCTCTCCCTATTCAATTTTTGTCTCCTATATTTTTGGTCACCTCACTAGTGATTGGTTCTCTTTAGATTGTTGTCTCAAGTAGGGCCCGACTTGAGATAACTTCTTCCTAGATGAGACTCGTTACCATTCTCCTTTCTCCTGTCACTTCCTTTGAATACTAGCATTCGTTGGTACATCCTATAGACTGCAGCTATAAGATTGCGTAATCATCAATCCAGAGTATCCCTCCTCTAAAGTTTTGGTTCCTGACATTGCTAGTACAACTCTAGTGTCTTCTCCACTTTTCTTTCTTTTTTCTCTGCCTCCTTTCCTTTGCTTTTTCGTTCTTCTTCTCTTATTCTTTAAGAAGCAACATACGTGTGCTAGATATTTTTTTCTCATTGGTACTGTTACCCACCAAAATTTAGTGGCCCATAGGAGAAACTTTTTCCTTATTCATCTCTTCGAACCAATAGCTGGCAGCCCCTGAGAGCCACTAGTAGCCTATGTGATGTGCCATTCATACCTTTGGCACCTACATCAGTCATGTATTAGCTCACTCATCTTCCAAGAGCACATGTTGGAAGGCGGGCTTCTCATCAAAAGGTACTTTATTTATTATGCAATCGGGTGCTTGTGCTTGCTTGTATTTGGGCATTCTTGTATTTTTATCAACTCTTGTGTACTGTTAGGCCATGTATCGATGTGCCTGGAGTGGGGTGATGATTCATATTGTGTGAAATGCTCACATCAACTTATGGTGCGTTTATGTGTCAATTTCTAAGCCAATCAGGATTCCCTATTATTGCATCATGCAATCATTTCTCGTGTCAATCGATTGCATGCATTGAGTGATTAATTTGATGTACAAAACCTAGACTATGTTAAAAAAAAATTAGCATCAAGCCATGAACTATCTAACCATGACCATAACCAAATATATCTGGATAAATAATGAGACTCGACCTCTATTATATGCTTCCACCATATAATATTTCCATATGAACTCCCTTTCTAAATTTAAACTCTTGCCAAAACTTACCTCTGCCAAAACTTCGCGCTCCGCTCAATATATGAGATCTCTGCTAGTTTGTTGATGGGTTGTAATGAAACCAAATCGTAATATTGTCACAAGACCTCCACATGAAAGAGATTACACTCCATATTCAAAACATGCGCGGCAAAATTATAATGGCTTCAAACCCTTCCAACGAGTTGACATGACCAGATCTTCGTTAAGAATTCATAGCCAAAATTCCACAATGAATAGAAAAAAATCAAAACCACTCCAAACCATGTCATGTATTACATTGATTTCAAACCAAACCATCAGATCATTGTACCGAACCTTTCACAAATAGTTAACATATCAAAACTCGTTCATTGTTCAATTGAATATGTGTCGTCGCTCCTCCATTGCATTCAGCTTGTAGTCACATGACTTGTTATGGTCACATGGTTGTCCCAATCGACCATAAGACCGACTTGTTAAACTGGGAGCCAATGTTTCCACAAGGCATAAGACCATGCCCATATGACCTAGACGCAAGAATCATTGAGTGTCAAAATGCTAATGCCATTGAAAATGCCACAACAGCCACGTGGCATACCTAGAGGGGGCCACATGTCACCCAAAACACACTAATTAGATAGCTGGAATTGCCATTTTTGTCTGACAAGTGGCAGCCTCAGGTGGGTCCTCATCGACATGCTAACATCGCCCACTAATATAACCTCACCACATGTCATAATCCTATTGGTCTATTTGGACTGGTTAAACATCAAGCATCATTTCCTTCATCTTACCATTAATTTGTTAAGGACACAGTGGATTGATCTGAGACTTGCATGGTTTTTAACTATGTTAACTAATGCACAAGTCCATGTGCTTGTGGCCATTGATCTGCCTATCCAATGGTGGATCTTCAAGAAACTTGCATGATGTTTAACAAATTAATATTTTGGGTTTTTCCCTATACTTTTTCCTTTTAATTTTTGCCCCGATTAATACTAATTTTCAGCTGGCCATAAGTTCTCACTCAGGAGGATTTTTTCTAAGAAAAATATAAGATTGAAGAGGTATCGATGAGAACTATGGAACCATGCTATTAGAGAGATATTTTGGGCATTTTTTCTTCTTCAAAATCTAAAATAAATTCAAGCACCCTGTTACTGCTCAAACTAGTAGGGGACCTAGAGGGGATTCCTAAAGGGGAAATGCTAGGCCAAGGGCAACAAATGGAGACTTAGCCCACTGTCACCTCAGCTAAGGCTCCCTTCTATTTACGGACTTTCACCAATGGGAAGGGACCCGATATATTATGGAGTCCCTGATGAAGGATAAGTCATCAAAATGATGTGGAGTGACCCAAATAATCCCTTTCCCAGAATAGTTAGAAGGATAAGGCTTGCTTGCTTTCTAAGCAAAGTACAATGTCTTCTAGGGAAATGAAAGGAGGATTCAAGGGTTAGGTTTATGGGATATAACTTATGAAGGAAATTTCCAATCCCTAAAATCCTTATTGTAATTGGTACCCCGAATGGTTTTTGAAGAATTGTCTTTCAAAGGAATTAGGCCACACGTGACCAAGTGGACCCGGTCTAGGATAGGGGGAATGAATACAACAACCAATGATGTTCTTAACCTAGACAAGGTGGGGAGAGGGTCAAAGAAACAATTTTCACTTGAAGGTGTTGGTTTGATCTTATGAGATTTGAACCCAGAGCTAGGGCTTGGCTTTTCTCCCAAATCCACCGATGGAATGGCTTCAAAATTGGAGGAGAGCTTGAGGAAAAACCAGCACAGGAGACCTTAGGAGATTGAACTTTTTGGAGGGCTAGCTTGTCGGTAAATTGATGCCCTAGGTGCCCCAATTTAGTTGGAGCTAGAAGAAGGTGAAAGAATGTGATTTTTGGTTATCACCTTTTGGTAGATCAGTGCCTTAATCAAGCCCTTGTTCAATTTTTTGTATTAGTAGCCTTGTTTCAATGTTATTTATCATTTCTGGAAGATTCACGAAGTACTAGCAGAGGCCTGAGTCCTAGCCCTAAAAAAGCGGCTCAAAATCTAGGGTCGCTCGCATAGAACCGCCTGACAAAGGCCACAATTGCATGGAGACCTTTCTATGGGAGCGACTAGAGGGTCTCAGTTGCAGGGAAGGCTTGTTATAGGAGCGATTGGGGATCTAGTTCTACAAAACATCAAGTTCTCTCAGGGGTTGGACACCTGGAGGGATTGGTTGGCTCTTGAAGGTTTTGTAGCTCCGTAGGAAGGTCAGTTTGGTTTCATTTAGTCGATTCCACTTCCCTAACTATACTTGGGGAGTTGAATCATATCATAGTAACTCTTCATCACATGTTTACCTTGGTGGACCGGTTAGCTAGGTAAAGGTGGGAGGAGGGTGTTCTAGCTCTAGCATTGCATGTAAAACTCTTAGGTAAGTGCAGGTATTGTTTTCTTATATTGCATCTTGATATTTATTTTCATATACTAGCTAATATTCTCTCTCCATGGTAGTTAGGCTTGTTTCTATCATAGCATGGCTACTTTGAATTGAATTATGGAAATGGAACCTTGGCAGAAATAACTCTTATGCATTTAAGAAATTCATGGCATTGAGAAGAATTAGTAACAATTCAGAATATGTGTAATTCCCAGCAAGAAGGTTTGATGGGTAGTCTACGTTGTGGCCCAATAATGAAGTGGGATAGCTCGAGTGATTCATTCTAATTTCGTCTTTCCTTCCTTAGCTATGACCTGGTGTTAAGGATTTCTTTCTTCATTGATACCTCACTAGCATCGTCAAAACTCATTCCCTTTCCTTCTCCATGCTAGTGTTGCCACTTGTAGGATTTGTTGTTGTGCTAGTTTTTCTAGATCTCATCTTTGTTGGTGCTTTACTAGTCCTCACAACACTTGCACCATAGTTAGATACATTTTATCGTTATTGCCTCCTACACTCATAGGTATTTCAAGAACTCTTCCACCTTTGATGACCTTACTTTCTTTGCATGGGCATTGCCACCATTTGTCTTCAATGGTGCTTCAATAGTGTCACTGTCTCCCTTATTTTCTCCAATCGCTTTTGTTTGTCTCTTTCCCTTCGTAGAGAGTTGGTGTTGTGAAAATTTGGAGACCCAAATTTCTACTGCAGCAACTGATTAAGTATCTTCTATTTGTTAGATTACTGAACAAATTATTTACTACATGCTACAACAAATATTGAAACTAATTCGTTGTAGCGTTCACCAATTAAATTAAATGCAGAAACAAGAAACTGAGCAAGAAAGAAATACACAACACATGGCACTGTTATTTTTGGACAAATGTCGCCAGAAAAACCTAATGTGGGAAAACTATTGCAGCAGTTGAGGGTTTGTATTATTA
Source organism: Pinus taeda (assembly GCA_000404065.3). NCBI lineage: Eukaryota > Viridiplantae > Streptophyta > Pinopsida > Pinales > Pinaceae > Pinus > Pinus taeda. The sequence goes on along the minus strand of APFE030214249.1, from coordinate 209,616 downwards.
AGCAGTAGTTTTCTGGATACAACGCTTTGGATGCACAACTGGCTATCCGACACAGAGGGAAACTGGCAAAAATTTTAGTGAGAGAAATCTCACACTGTTATGGGAGATTCGTTTCTGATCAGGGGCTTGCTGACTGGGCCTACGCTGCCTCTGCGTGAACCCTACGCAGAACTTCGTCACTCTGGCTAGGCTCTGTGTCAATCCCTCTGTTGACCTCCTACTTATTGGAAATTTGATCTTGAGGCCTTCCAGTCTCACACCTCGACTTCCTGCACTGAATCTCTTCTCTACTTTGCACTCCCAGGATCTGGAAAGCTTCCTGCAATATACTATCCTTGCCCCTCATTGCAAGAAATCACCTTGATCGATTCTCTAGAAACTTTTGCGCTACCCTCTCTGAGAAAATCGATATCTTGATCTCTCTCCGATGTGTTTTTAGAATACCCATCGAAGTCCTTATAATCCTCGAATTGAGTAATCAATGGCCCATATTAGATTCTAATCAACGGCTTAGATCATTTGGACTGGATCTCCTTATTCTTCTAGAAGTTTCGCCCTCAGTTTGATTAATACCCTTTAATTATTTTAATTTCCCAAGTTTAGACTTAGGCACTCGTTAAAAATAATTAATTATTTTAATAAAAATATCTCTGGGTGGAATTTCCCAAAACGATTTCTAGGTTTCCTGGAATACATGTGTCCAAGCCTACCTTCAAATTTTGAGGCTTAGAGCATGTTGTCGCACAGATTGTCACGACAATGCTCAGATCGGGGGCTGTCACCCTGATCCCCAATCTCTCCATTTAAGCCTATCTCCCACGGCTAAGGGCGGTAGACCCTATGGGAAAATGGATGACCAATTGAGTGCTAGTTGGGCTGGGAGACACGAAGGGAAACAAGAATAAATTGATTTTATTAAATTTACAGACCAATGCCTTATAAAATAAATGACTAAATGATTATTTATCAAATGCTGGAAAGATATGAACTCATTAACAATCGCTTTACCAATAAAGATTAAACTTTACCACATGCGAGATAATCAATAAATGGCTTAATGATACTCCAGCAATATGAAATTTTGAAAGATAAAGATCGATAAACAACCACGTAAAAAGTTAACCATAGATCACATTCATGTAATTAATCTTCAGATGAATGTTAAAGCATGTTAGTCATTCATTCCCACATCAAAATTTTAGCCTTAGCAGAAAAGGTAAAACCTAAGAAATTCCTGAGCCAAGACTGAAATTGGCAAAAAATTTCCCAAAATATTTTTATATTTTTCAGATAAAACAAAACTTTAAAACTAAATGAAACTTTTCAATCAGAAAAAATCTAAATGATATTAAATCTAAACTATAAGAAAACAAATTCTTTATGATTTTCTGAAGTTCTATAATTTATTATTTTATATATATATTATATATTTTTTTCATAAAATTCTAAGCTAAATTCAAAATAGAACAATTAAAACCCTAATTTAAAATCTAATCTAAACTGAAAACCTAAGATTTATTAAAACTAAAACCCAAAAATAGTCAAAATTAAAATCTATTTTAGAAAGGGGTTCTTTAGAACTTTTCTCCTTTTTTCTCTTTTTTTTTTTATATAAATTAAATTTAAACAAAACTAAACCTAATTTAAAGAAATCAAATTCTAAAAAAAATAAAACAAAATGTAATATATGTAATACCGACGTATGTCCTAAACTAACGCTAAGATTTAATTATGAAGTGAAACATAACCCAAAAAAAATATACGCTGAACCAAAATCTAAAACACCCGTAGCATGTGTAAAAATTTTTTTTCGAGTGCATACGTTAGCCCGACGGCAACAGGAGGGTCGAGCAACTATGACTGCGTGAGGGCGATTTCCTTTCTGTCTGCAGGTGCAGTCGATGACAAGGATGGAAGCTGAGCATTGTGAGCAGGAGTTCTACGCCTTTTTTTTTATTGCTTGATGTGTTGCAGGTTTGGTCAACAACTTGGACAGCAGAGGGATTGAACGATAGCGTATGAGGATAGCAAGTCGACAGAGGTAGAGGCTACGGGTTGGATCGAGGGCGGAATGGAGCAAGGGAGAGTTGGACGTGCGATGAAGGTTTGCTGGAGTGGTTCTATGGCAGCGTGAATATGCGGAGAAAGAGTAGGTAGCGTGAGCGTTTGCAGGAGTTTGTGGGTTGTGACAAATGCGTGAGAGAAATGCAGCGTGGGGTGGGGTGAGTAGGAAGAGCAATACACAGAAGGACGAGAGAGATGGGACGACGTAGAAAATGGCAGCAGCAATGCTGAGGATCCGTTTGTAAAGCTAGGTAGTGAGAGATGGCGGAATGGAGTTATGTAGAAATTGATGCAGGTCTACGTGAGCAGCGTGTGGAAGGTGCAGTAGATACGTAGCAGCAATGGAGCATGTCGATGACAGCAGCAGATTCGTTTTTGCAGATTTAGGAGCGTATGGGCAATGGACAAAGGATTTGTAGTAGTGTGTAGCAAAGAGATAGACAATTTTAGGCAGCAAGGGTGAGAAATGAAACACACAGCAACAAAACCCTTAATAAATTTTGAATATAATTCTGCCGGACAAACCCCTGGCAGTAAACAAAATGGAAAATCGCTGCCAAATAAAACCCTGAAATTTGCAGATTAAAATGTTATATTTTGCTTCAAGATTTATTAATAAACCCAAAAAATTTCTCCAGATTTGGACAAGATCTGAAACCCTGGATTGCAAAACAATTTGGATAAACCCTTGGAAATCTCCATAAAACCTTGCAACCTGTAATGGAAAAACGCCCAAAAATAATATGTGCAGAAAATGAAACTAAGACCCTAAATCAGCCAAACAGTTATAGCATTTACAGATCTATGGCTCTATAACAGCCAGATTTGTCAGTGACCATCAGTAATATTTTCAAAATTTTAGATTTACTATGGAATGCTTTAGAAAAAACTCTCATGCATATCAGAAAATAAACTCTAAATGATAGACCTAGAATCAAAACTGGCTGGGCTTTACAAGAGAGTGCTTTGCGGGAGTTGGTTGGTTCAACCGAGAACTTCCCGAAACGCCCACTGATTTTCTCAACAAGGGTTTCCTGCATAGCTCACTTCAACCATCAATAAAGAGAGAAAAATAGTACTAGATCCCAGATGTAATGGAGATACCTGCCATTATTTCAGAAATTCTAATACCATTCAAACCCTAGCAAGTGAACAAGATATCTGTGTTCAGCAATACTCTATATTAAGCTATTACTAATGGCTGAAAACAAAATTATGCAGAAAATAAAACAGCTCACAGCACTTCAAGAGATTAACACAAGCAAGATTTCAACCCCAAAGTCTTTCTTTATTAGCACCAGAAAAGTTTACAGAAGAGCTTTCTTCAGCACAAGACTCACAGATCGAATTATCTCAAATGACCCCTAGCACCCTATTTAAAGGAAAAAATCCCAACGGCTAGTTCGAGTGATCCATGTCAAAATGATCTCGACCGTCGATGAGGATCAAGATATCTCTTAATCTCATCCGTTGAATTTTTAATGCATTAAAAAAAATTGAAATTCAACATTTATTTACGCAAAAATTATTAATTTATTATTTTTTAGTTTTTTATTCTATTAGTATTTTTTTATATTTTAATTTTTAATTTTTTTTTTAAATGGATCCTTGAACTTAGCCTTTGGAAAAAATTCACTAGGATCCAGGACTTAGGACTTATGACTTATGAGGGTATTAAAACATTTTCTAACCCTCAAGACACTTTACATCACGAACTTTACAATTTTACATCTTAAGGGGGGAAAACCCATTTGGAATAGACCCTCATAGACCACCCAGTTCTGCGACCAAACATAATCTAGCAGATCAACACACTAGGATTCCCCTAAGATTTTAATGACAAAATCCATCCCGGCTTTGGGGTCAGGTTGAAGGAAAACTCTGCCGATCATGGATCGGTGAGACAAAAAACCTTCCGCAACGTAGATTATCACTAGAAAATTAGGTCCACCTAGGCAATTTACATACATGACTCAACTTTGCTAAGATTATTTACAATTCACACATGCAGACTGGGTTTACAACTTAATATGATCAAGTCGACGATGACTGTCGAATGGCACGAACACGTCGATCAAGTGCTATCCCTTTTTGCGAAGAAAAAGGGGTGTACTGCTATGGGTAGTTGACACGTAGTGGTCAACATCTGGCTCTACTTGGGGACACGTTGCTACACTGTAGGAATGTGAGAATCCAGAATCTGCACCAATGCAACACACAACAGAAATAAGTAGCATCCATTCAAAAATCATCATATAACATTTAAGCACATGAAAGATAGAAGCTATTCATTTATTAACAAGGAAAGTAAATCTAATCCTAAAACAGAAGTAAAATGCTGAAATAACGAGTAGGGTTAGAAATACAATACAAAGGATGCCCTATGGCATCAGATATAATCTTTGAAGAACAGCTTGAGCGTTTGGCCATTCGCAGGTAGATCAAGTGGTTTTCCATCCAATCTGCTCAAGTGGAATGAGTTTGGTCCAGCTATGTCTCGAATGATGTACGGTCCCAGCCACAAACTGTCAAACTTCTTATGTTTTCCTGGTTTTTCATTCTTGCGGTCCCAAAGCAGTACCATATCTTCCACCTGCAAAGATCTAGATCGAGAGAATTTATCAAAGCTTTTCTTAATGTTAGATTGATTTTTACATATAGCATCAAAAACTGTCCTACGAGCTTCATCTAACTCCACAATCTGATCTATTCTATTATGAACAACATCTTTATTAGTAGAAAAATTCTGAAGGAGCTGATAAGCTGGCAATTTCAGGTGCACAGGTAAGGTTACATCCAAGCCATAAACTAATTCAAAGGGAGATTTGCCAATAGCTTTCTTCTTAGTGATTCTATCTGCCCATAAAGCATACTTGATTTTGCTATCCCATGATCTCTTATTATCTCCTACTATCTTCTTGATAATGGTTATGAGATTCTTCTTACTTGATTCGGCCAGACCATTACCCTGAGGATAGTAATTTGACGAATGAGATAAGACAATGCCATACTTGAAACAAAAAGATGAAAACTCAGAGGAACTAAAAGCTTTGGCATTGTCAGTAGTGATCTTAGCAGGGACACCAAATCTAGTAATGATATTATTTTCAATGAAATCCATAATAACCTTTTCAGTGGCATTCTTAGCAGGAATGGCTTCAACCCATTTAGTGAAATAGTCTGTAGCAGTCAAAATCCATGAGTAGCCATTGCTAGAATTTTCATGGAACTTCCCTATGAAGTCCAGATCCCAATGCTAAAAAGGTGCATCTACAATGACAGGTTGTAGAGGCAGGGCAGCAAGCTTCTGTTTCCCAGTGAATAGTTGATAGGCTTGACAAGCTCTAACGAACTTGTGCACATCAGAAAAAATTGAAGGCCAGTAATAACCAGCTCTCAGGATCTTGTGGGCAGTAGTTCTAGCAGCATAATGACCACCACAAAATCCTGAATGAAACTCAGAGATTAATTTCTTGGACTCAACGTCATCCACACACCTAAGCACTATGCCCTCAGGATTTCTCCACCCAAGGCCATCCTTCATAAGGCAATACTTAGTGGCTTTTAGTCTAAGAGCCCTTCTCTTATGAGCAACTAAATGGTTAGGACATGCAAGATTCATCAAGTAATAAACTATGTCCTTGTACCACTCATGCTCTCCTAATCTTTGCAACTCATGCGAAGATAGATCGCTAATACAAAACAAACCAAGAGTCTTTTCGTTACTTTCAGTCAACATTTGAGCCAAACCTTGGCCTTTAACTAGCTTGGTGAGTCTGATCTCTAAATCATATTCTTGTATTTTAGTCACCCACCTAGCACGAGTCCCTAAGCAATCAGTTTGAGTTAATATATCTTTAACAGCAGAATGTGGGACGAAAGCAATGATTTTAGAATAACCCACATAAGTTTTGAAGTGCTTAAGAGACTTGACCAAGGCATAAGCTTGCTTTTCCATGGTATTGTACTTCAATTTGGAATTTTGAAGTGCTCTACTCATGAAGGCAATAGGCTGCTCGTGACCATCTTTGTTCTTTTGAAGCAAGAAACCAGCACTGGTATATTCAGAAGTGAAAGAAAAAATCATGAAATCCTTGGAATAATCGGGACTAACTAAGACAGGAGCTCTTGCAATAGCACATTTGATTTCTTGAAAAGCCTTTTTGCCATCTTCTTGCCAAACAAATTTTGCATCTTTCTTTAGAAGACTTTGAAAAGGCTTAGCTATTTCTGCGTAATTTGGAATAAACCTTCTGATAAAATTTGTCTTTCCAAGGAAAGACTGAAGGGATTTGAGATTATGAGGAAGGGGAATCTTTTGGTTTGCTTCAATTCTTTCAGGATCAATCTTGATTCCATCCTTAGAGATGATATGGCCCAGTAATTTCCCTTCAGTTACTCCAAAAACAGACGTAGCTGGATTCAAAGAAATCCCGTATTCTCTACATCTATCAAAAACCTGCCTAAGATGATTTACATGACTGATACCATCTTTAGAAAATACAGTAAGATCATCTTGATAAATCTCAATAAATTTCCCGATTAATCCCTTGAAGGCATAATCCATAGCCCTTTAGAATGTAGCCCCAGCGTTTGTTAATCCAAACGACATTCTGATGTATTCGAATGTACCCCATGGTGTGGTGAATGTGGTTTTATGACGATCTTCCTTTTTAACCCATACCTGATTGTACCTAGAAAAACCATCTAGCAATGACATCATTCCAGAACCGGTTACTCTTTGCAACAAAGTTTCCATGTTTGGCAAAGGGTAATTATCTTTCTTGCATGCTAGATTAAGGTTTCGGAAATCGACACAAAGCCTTATTATACCGTTCTTTTTCCTAACAATCACCAGATTTGAACACCATGTCGAATGCCTGGTTTGAGCGATAATTCCTGTTGCAAGCATTTTCGCAAGCTCTTTCTGAACTAAAGGGGCTAATTTAGGATTAATTTGCCTAAGTTTCTGGCGAAAGGGTTAGCATTTTCATATTTTAAGGGGATAGTATGTTCCATGACATCTTCCCTATAGCCCTTTAATTCATCATAAGAAAAAGCTAAAACATCTCGATATTCGCTAAGTAAATTAGTTAATTTTTTCCTTTCCTCCACACTAGTACCTTTACCGATTTTAACAATTTTTGGGTTTTCAGAAGTACCAATGTTTATCTCGAGATATTCGCCGGGTCCATCTTATTTTCTTCTCTTAACTTCGTGACATCATGCTGGTCAAAATGTTGCTCTAAGGCAACCGCATTCCTAGGAGTAGGATTTATGATATGCTCATGATTTAAACATCCATCCTCCTCTGAATTTATCTGGAAATCCTCAAATTCATCCAAACTATTAAGAAAACGAATGACTTGCTTTTCATCATTAAAAACTTGCCAATGTTCTGAGTTATCTGGAACAGATGGTCTAAATATTACTTCCATCTTGATCTTATCCTTAATTAGCTCATCAGATAATTGGAAAGTAGTAGCAGCTACGGCAAGTTCATCTGCCAAACTATTTTTCTCTCTTGGAATTGCTTCGAGGTCAAGGGCATCAAAGTGCTCCATAGTATCCCACACAACATTTCGATAATTTCTTAATCTTTGATTTTTACATGTGACTTTATTCTTAAGTTGCATGATAATTAAATCAGAATCCCCCTTAATGCTAAGCAACTTAACCTTCAAAGATTTTGCCAATTCAAGACCCAACAATATAGCCTCGTATTCAGTGACATTGTTGGTTGCTTCAAATTCTAATCGATAGGCAAACTTGAAAATGTGATCAAGGGGAGACTTAAGCACTATCCCAGCGCCTTTACCATGCCTAGACGATGCACCATCGAAGTACATGTACCAAACTCTATTATTGAGATCCTTAATCTTATCATCGGGAGGAATTATGAAATTAGACATGATGGCATAGTTCCCAATGTCAGATTGCTCTTTGATTATCTCGTTGTGAGGCCTCTTAGGATCTTCGACATGAAATTTTCTTTTGGGCTCTCTATTTAGTTTTACAAAACCATCACCCCTAGGAGAAGAAATCATAGCATATGACCAATTCATTTGAATACTTCCTCCTAGATCGGAGGCCCACTTTCTAGATAAAAGCATACCCCAAGCATCAGGAACATCCACAACAACAATATCCATAACAATCATGATGTCTGGGTAAACTGATAGATGGACTTGCAAATATTTGATCAAACCATGCACTTCAATTTTCTTGGAATCCATGGCACATATGTTATAGTAGGGTCTAGAAACTCTTAAGTTAAGCTGTTCCATGACCCTTTTAGTCATTACACAAGCTGATGCACCAGAATCCAACATGCAATTATTCAATTTATATCCATTAACCAACAAGGTGATAAAGAAAGGCTGGTGATCTTTGTTATCAGCATCTAAGCTCTGCAAATATATGGGAGCATCATGATAGTCAACTTCCCGATTCTTCTGTTGAGAGATATTTACTTGAGGACCTTGAATAGCTTTTAGCAACTTATCTCTTTGGGAAGGGATTTTAGCAATCTTAGAGGCAGGAACCCATATTTTTGCATTGTTAAACCAACTTCCCAAATCGACATCTAATCCAGAGTTTAAACCAGAGTTAAAAGTTTGAGGGGGAATTTGATTCCCGCTTTGATCTTTATCCCTTCTCTGATAGGTCAAACCTTTATCTCTAGCAATTTCCAAGATTTGCTCGGGAGAGGGTTTTTCACCATATAACCTAGCCAAAATGTCACCTTCATTTTCAAGGTTATCTATATTAAAAGTTGATGAAGGATTCATAACATCACGACTATTTTCGTTGACCCCTATCCAATCATCCATAGACAAAGGAAACTTGCTACCTACCACATTTATTTGATCACCTGCTCCAAACATCTCGTTATCTAAGATCCTTCTAACGATGGGGCAAGTGGCCTCTTCATGAAGAGCATCACAAACCCGACAGTAAGGAGGAGCATTATCAACCAAATTAGTAAACGGATTAGGAGGTCTCTGCTCACTAGGCTGACCCTTCTTTTGCTAATTGTTATTTCTGTTATTATTATTTCGAGGTTGGAAGTTTTGTGTTTGCGTTCTTTCCATTTGGACCAACCTATTCTGCAAAGTAGCTATCTCCTTATTATGATTAATTTCCATGGTTTCAATCTTTTGGAGCAATTTAAGAACGAGTTCGCTTTCAGGTTCTTGAACTGCTTTTCCTTTAGGTTCTTTTAGTTTCGTAGCGGCCCTATCGAAACCTGGGATCTAAGACTTCCCAGATGCTGCTTTGTCCTTTTCGAGCTCTATAGCTAAGGTCTGGCAATCTCTATAATCATTAAGTCGAGCACGCCTTAATTCATAAGACGGCTTAGGACTAAAGGCATCAATGTAAAAATCTCGAAGGGATTTTTCAGTAGGTTTATAGTCTTGAGGTAATTCTCTAACAATACCATTAAATCTTTTATTAAATTCTTCAACAATTTCATTCTCTTTCTTTTTATTATGCTGATAGCTTTTACAAGATGTCTTCCCTCTTTCTTATCTCCAAAATTTTTTAAAGGCATCAATGATCGACACTAAGGAATCAAATGAATTCTGAGGTTTTTCAGTAAACCATTCATGAGCATCGCCCCCCAAAGTTAAAATAAAAAGAGTCATTCTAACATCTTCATGATCGAAATCAGGTGACCTTGCATACTTGGCCATCCATATACCAAAATCTCTCAGATGCGAATTTGCACTAATCACATTATCTCCCTGAAAGCTCGACAACTTATCTATCCCAAGTGATGGAAGAGCATTAGGATACCCTGGAATGTTAGAAAAATTGCAAGGGGCATACATATCCATGATATCGTGCCCAAATGGACTAGTAAAAATCAAATGGATATCAGAGAGGGCTTCTTGTTCGAGGTTAACAAGAAGTGTACGAGAAGAGAGTTTGTGTAATCGTACCCTGAGAGCCCTTTCAGGATCAGGACCAGGATTGCACAGACTGCTTGGATGTCTTCTGGTATACACTCTTGAGGATAATATATGAAGTGGAGTCACCACTTGGACAGGAAGTGAAACACGGAAAAGCTTGAAATGAAAGGACCAAGGATAGAAAAAACTCTATCCCTGGCAACGGCGCCAAAAAATGTTGGCGTTGCCGGCTCAAACGAATGATAGAAAGATGAACAATGAATGATAAAAAGTCGTTGAAACACCGAGAATAAAGTGTCCCCAACGGCGCCAAAAAATGTTGTCGCACAGATTGTCATGACAACGCTTAGACTGGGGGCTGTCACCCTGATCCCCGATCTCTCCGTTTAAGCCTGTCTCCCGCGGCTAAGGGGGGTAGACCCTATGGGAAAATGGATGACCAACTGAGAGCCAGTTGGGCTGGGAGACACGAAGGGAAACAAGCACTAAATTGATTTTATTAAATTTACAGACCAGTGCCTTATAAAATAAATGACTAAACGATTATTTATCAAATGCTGCAAAGATATGAAGTCATTAACAATCGCTTTACCAAAAAAGATTAACCTTTACCACATGCGAGATAATCAATAAATGGCTTAATGATACTCCAACAATTTGAAATTTTGAAAGATAAAGATCGATAAACAACCACGTAAAAAGTTAACCAGAGATCACATTCATGTAATTAATCTTCAGATGAACGTTAAAGCATGTTAGTCATTCATTCCCACATCAAAATTTTAGCCTCAGCAGAAAAGGTAAAACCTAAGAAATTCCTGAGCCAAGACTGAAATTGGCAAAAAATTTCCCAAAATATTTTTATATTTTTCAGATAAAACAAAACTTTAAAACTAAATTAAACTTTTAAATAAGAAAAAATCTAAATGATATTAAATCTAAATATATAAGAAAACAAATTCTTTATGATTTATGAAGTTTTATAATTTTTTTTTTTATTATATATATATAATTTTTTTTTATTATTTTTTCATAAAATTCTAAGCTAAAATTCAAAATGGAACAATTAAAACCCTAACTTAAAATCTAATCTAAAACTGAAATCTAAGATTTATTAAAACTAAAACCCAAAAATAGTCAAAATTAAAATCTATTTTAGAAAGGGGTTCTTTAGAACTTTTCTCCTTTTTTCTCTTTTTTTTTTTATATAAATTAAATTTAAACAAAACTAAACCTAATTTAAAGAAATCAAATTCTAAAAAAAAAAAACAAAATGTAATATATGTAATACCAACGAATGTCCTAAACCAACACTAAGATTTAATTATGAAGTGAAACATAATCCATAAAAAAATATACGCTAAACCAAAATCTAAAACACTCGTAGCATGTGTAAATTTTTTTTTTCGAGTGCATACGTTAGCCCGACGGCAGTAGGAGGGCCGAGCAATTGTGACTGCGTGAGGGCGATTTCCTTTCTGTTTGCAGGTGTAGTCGACGACAAGGATGGAAGCTGAGCAACGGGAGCAGGAGTTCTACGCCTTTTTTTTTTATTGCTTGATGTGTTGCAGGTTTAGTCAATAGCTTGGGCGGCAGAGGGATCGAACGATAGCGTATGAGGATAGTAGGTCGACAGAGGTAGAGGCTGCGGATTGGATCGAGGGCGGAATGGAGCAAGGGAGAGCTGGACGTGCGATGAAGATTTGCTGGAGTGGTTCTATGGCAGCGTGAATATGCGGAGAACGAGCAGGTAGCGTGAGCGTTTGCAGGAGTTTGTGGGTTGTGACAAATGCGTGAGAGAAATGCAACGTGGGGTGGGGTGAGTAGGAAGAGCAATACACAGAAGGATGAGAGAGATGGGACGGCGTAGAAAATGGCAGCAGCAATGCTGAGGATCCGTTTGTAAAGCTGGGTAGTGAGAGATGGCGGAATGGAGTTATGTAGAAATTGATGCAGGTCTACGTGAGCAGCGTGTGGAAGGTGCAGTAGATACGTAGCAGCAATGGAGCATGTCGATGGCAGAAGCAGATTCGTTTTTGCAGATTTAGGAGTGTATGGGCAATGGACAGAGGATTTGTAGCAGCGTGTAGCAGAGAGATAGACAATTTCGGGCAGCAAGGGTGAGAAATGAAACACACAGTGGCAAAACCCTTAATGAATTTTGAAAATAATTCTGCCAGACAAACCCCTAGCAGTAAACAAAATGGAAAATCGCTGCCAAATAAAACCCTGAATATTCTAGATTAAAATGTTATATTCTGCTTCAAGATTTATTAATAAAGCCAAAAAAAATTCTCCAGATTTGGACAAGATCTGAAACCCTAGATTGCAAAACAATTTGGATAAACCCTCAGAAATCTCCAGAAAACCCTGCAACTTGTAATGGAAAAACACCCAAAAATAATATGTGCAGAAAATGAAACTAAGACACTAAATCAGCCAAACAGTTACAACATTTACAAATCTATGGCTCTATAACAACCAGATTTATCAGTGACCATCAGTAATATTTTCAAAATTTTAGATTTACTATGGAATGCTTTAGAAAAAACTCTCATGCATATCAAAAAATAAACTCTAAATGATAGACCTTTAATCAAAACTGGTTGGGCTCTACAAGAGAGTGCTTTGCGAGAGTTGGCTGGTTCAGCCGAGAACTTCCCCAAACACCCACTGATTTTCTCAACAAGGGTTTCCTGCACAGTTCACTTCAACCATCAATAAAGAAAGAAAAATAGTACTAGATCCCAGATGTAATAGAGATACCTGCCTTTATTTCAGAAATTCTAATACCATTCAAACCCTAGCAAGTGAACAAGATATCTGTGTTCAGCAATACTCTATATTAAGCTATTACTAATGGCTGAAAACAAAATTATGCAGAAAATAAAACAACTCACAGCACTTCAGGAGAGTAACACCAGCAATATTTCAACCCCAAAGTCTTTCTTTATTAGCACTAGAAAAAGTTTACAGAAGAGCTTTTTTCAGCACAAGACTCACAGATCGGATTATCTCAAATGACCCCTAGCACCCTATTTAAGGGAAAAAATCCCAACGGCTAGTTCGAGTGATCCATGTCAAAATGATCTCGACCGTCGATGAGGATCAAGATATCTCTTAATCTCATCCGTCGAATTTTCAATGCATTAAAAGAAATTGAAATTCTACATTTATTTACGCAAAAATTATTATTTTATTATTATTTTAGTTTTTTATTCTATTTTTTAAATTTTTTAATTTTCTTTTCTTTTTAATTTATTATCTTCTTTAATTTTTTAATTTTTATTTTATTTTTAAATGGATCCTCGAACTTAGCCTTTGGAAAAAATTCCCTAGGACCTAGGACTTAGGACTTATGACTTATGAGGGTATTAAAACATTTTCTAACCCACAAGACACTTTACATCACGAACTTTACAATTTTACATCTTAAGGGGGGAAAACCCATTTGGAACAGACCCTCATAGACCACCCAGTTCTGCGACCAAACATAATCTAGCAGATCAACACACTAGGATTTCCCTAAGATTCTAATGACAAAATCCATCCTGGCTTTGGAGTCAGGTTGAAGGAAAACTCTGCCGATCATGGATTGGTGAGACAAAAAACCTTCCGGAACGTAGATTATCACTAGAAAATTATGTCCACCTAGGCAATTTACATACATGACTCAACTCTGCTAAGATTTTTTACAATTCACACATGCAGACTGGGTTTACAACTTAATATGATCAAGTCGACGATGACTGTTGAATGGCATGAACACATCGATCAAGTGATATCCCTTTTTGCGAAGAAAAAGGGGTGTACTGCTATGGGTAGTTGACACGTAGTGGTCAACAGAGCACATTTGACGCTACTAGAAATCAACACTCCCTTTTAGCGAGGAATGAGTTATAAGAAGTGTTTGACCTAGGTGGTATATCTAGACCCTTTGTGGTCGATTATGTTGTCTTTTCAATACCCGTCTTCAACATAGTCCTCTCTTACATTCCTATTTGAATATATTTTGGTGACATTAATTTGACACCATGTTGGTCGTTTATGAATTGGGTAGGTATGCAAGGGTCTTTAGGTGGATCTACCAATACACATGATCTAGGGGAGATCTAGTTTTATGACTCCTTTTTATATAAAGTGTTTCTCATGTTATAAAGGTTGCCGCATGTATAGAGAAACATTTAACTTATACCCAGGCATGGACCCTCTTATGTTACTGTTATCCACTTAATTTTTCCATTAGAATATTACAATTTATCTTATACCCAAGCATGGACTCCCTTCTTATGTATTTGGCATATTTAAGTGTAGGTCTCTTTGAGATTATTAAATAGTTGCTCATGTTGTTTCATATTTCCATCGATTTAAGTAAGGGTTTGTAAGATATGCAAATTTAAGGCACATGATGGTATATAATAGCTATTGAAAATAGACTATAATGAATAAGATCAGCAGAGGTCCAATAGGCTATGAAGGAGGCAAGCTAGGGTTAAGTAAACAATAGTTTCAAATAGCTGAAAATTGTTAAAATTGGCAACTAGGACCAAACTCCATGTGGTTCATCTTATTAATGGCAGCTGATATTTTTCTTGGATCCCTCTCATCGAGAGGTGTAGGATTGATCTAAAGATCATCTGTTTTCTATAAGTATTCATGGAGATATGAATTTATTAGTGTTATGGGACAATTCGTCAAGGTCGGCGAGCAACCAAATAAACCCCACTTGTGCTCAATGTTTTAGTATAAATAGAGGTGGCCTTCAAGTCATTTTTACACACACACTTGGGATCTCTTCCTCTCTACTTGTCTTTGGGTTTTTGTAGGAGAAGAGAACCTAAGGGATAACGCTGCCCTAATGGAAAAAGGCTCTACACTGCCCTAATGAAGAAGCCCTAACACAGTTAATCAAAGAAGGCTCTACGCAATCAAAGGGAGACCCTCACCACTGTCATGAAGGAGATTGAAGTAGGCTCCCTCGCTATCCTATAAGGGTTTACTATATGCCCTAAATTGCTATGCTTTCAAGCCCTAGTCCTAGCCGCAGGTCTAAAGGGAGATCTCTATTTTGAGGCCACAGCATGGGAGGCTAGGGCAACATGGGTTGGAGGACTATTTCATGGGTTGAACAAAGTCTAAAGTCTATTGTAGGAAGCCGTGATGCTTTTTGTGCTAGGCCGAGGCCTTGGGAGCTAAACGCTAGCTTGTTTAAAGGCTAACGGATGGTTTGTATCATTGTTGGAGGGTGTCATGAGCAGTAGTAGTGTTGTGTGGTAGGCAAACTGCCATACCACTACAACAAATCTAACTTGGGCAGATTTGAGGGCTGTCTTGAGCCCTTACCTTCAACGTGGAGGAGGAGCATCTCTCCTTGCCTAGTCCGTAGTTTTTGAAGGGCTGTTCGAGGACTGTTGAGAGGAACTTAGGGCTGCAGCAGTATGCCCAAGTTCCCTAAACAGAATAGTACGGAACAACAAAGTGTCAAGAAAATTTGAAGCAGTGTTAGAGGTGCATTGGGTCAAGGATATTGGCCTGATTTGGATCAGACTTGAAACAACCTATGGGAGCCACATGTTGGGTCAACATGGAGTGATGAATACCCCAAAGGAGTGCAACCTGATGTGATGAATGTTGTGACATAGACAACATAGTAAATGATAGCTGTATACATAGTACAACATAGTGCTATCAACATATAGTGATGGGTAGCAATGCAGCATAATGTAAAAATGGTGCAACATGGTATGATGCATAGTATAGCTCTATGTATGATGCAGCTAGATGGTTGGATGCTACATGTCTTCATGTAGCAGTTAAATACAACAAGCTTATACATGGGACAACTGCAATGACACTAGGACAACTGCAAGCTTGGTGACACATGGAACAGCTGCAAGCATGAAGAATCATGGACAACAGTAGCATGGTAAGGCATGGAAAGCAGCAAGTATAGTGCAGCAAGTACATTGGGACAACAGTGAGCATGGTGCAGCAGTGGCACTATGTACAGCAGTGCTAAACACTGGGACAGCAGTAGCATGAGGTCTAGCATTGTGATGATGGGTGCAGCATGGTGTAGCACGGTGAGGTGCAACATGATGACGAGATGCAACACTATGATAGGTGAAGGAGTCACCTTGGAGAATCAATTGAAGCAACATGTCTTCAACTAATCTCATGTATCATCATCTTAGGAGATGATCTATGCTCTTATCTAGATAAGTCAAAGTGTTGACTTCTGTTGTAAATGTACTATCTCTATCTCTCTCTCTACTAAACTATTGAAGATCATATAAGAAGAATTGACGAAGGGTTTCCCCACATTGGGGTTTGTCCCTAGATAGCGCCACATCTTGTGTCCTCTTGTCTTGGCTTGTCTTCTGCGATTTATATTTATGTTCTATCTGCAATTTACTTTAATGCTGATGTGATTGCTAATCTGGAAAAGATATTGAGCTAACTGTGAAAATTGAAATAAATTTATCTAGCATAGAACATACCTAAATTTAACAAAAATGCACAGGTATTTCAAGAATTCTTCCACCTTTGATGCCCTTTTTTCTTTGCATGGCCATTTCCACCGTTTGTCTTTAATGGTGCATCAACATTGTTACTGCCTCTCTTATTTTCTCCTCTTTCTTTTTTTCATCTCTTTCCCTTCCTAGAGAGTTGGTGTCACTTCCACTCCTCAAGCTAACCCTATAAAATTTTGAGGCAATATTCAAATCTAGCTTGTTGGCATCTCCAAGATGACTCACTTTTATAATGACGTCGTATATATAAACTCTTGTAATGTATCACAAGCACTTGTGTAAGTG
Source organism: Pinus taeda (assembly GCA_000404065.3). Taxonomy (NCBI): domain Eukaryota; kingdom Viridiplantae; phylum Streptophyta; class Pinopsida; order Pinales; family Pinaceae; genus Pinus; species Pinus taeda. Next base: position 192,818 of record APFE030214249.1, on the reverse strand, counting down.
TAGGTATTGATCATGTTAACCCCTTACCTCTAGGCGTAACTAAAGGATACTTTAACACATTTGATTTTAATCATAATTCACTACTTGAGCCAAAAGTGTTCTCCTTGTTGTATTCATGTATTATATTGGGCCATGCTTGAATGAGTTCTGTGAAATGTTTAACCTAGATGGTATATCTAGGCCCTTTGAGGTCGATCACATTGTCTTTTGAATACCCATCTTCAAGATAGTCCTCTCTTACATTCCTATTTGACTATCTTTTGGTCACATTAATTTGACACCATGTTGGTTGTTTATGACTTGGGTAGGTATGCAAGGGCCTTTAGGTAGATCTACCAATACACATGATCTAGGGGAGCCCTAGTTTCATCACTCCTTTCTATATAAATTGTTTCTCATGTTATAAAGGTTGTCGCATGTATAGAGAAACATTTATCTTATACCTAGGCATGGACCCTCCTCTTATGTGATTGTTATCCACTTAATTTTTCCATTAAGAATATTACAATTTATCTTATACCCAAGCATAGACTCCCTTCTTATGTATTTGATGCATTTTACTGTAGGAATCTTTGAGATTATTAAATAGTTGTTCATGTTGTTTCATATTTCCATCGATTTAAGTTAGGGTTTGTAAAATATGAAAACTTAAGGCACATGATGGTATATAGCAGCTCTTGAAAATAGCCTATAATGAATAAGATCAACAAAGGTCCAATAGGCTATGAAGGAGGCAAGCTACGGTTAAGTAAACAATAGTTTCAAATAGCTGAAAATGCACAGGTATTTCAAGAATTCTTCCACCTTTGATGCCCTATCTTTCTTTGCATGGGCATTTCCACCATTTGTATTTAATGGTGCATCAACAATGTCACTGCCTCCCTCATTTTCTCCTCTTTCTGTTGTTCATCTCTTTCCCTTCCTAGAGGGTTGGTTCACCTTCACTCCTAAAGGTAACCCTATAAAATTGTAAGGCAATATTCAAATCTAGCTTGTTAGCCTCTCCAAGATGACTCTCATTTATAATGGCATGGTATAAATAAGCTCTTGTAATTTATCGCAAGTGCTTGTGTAAGTGTAGGTATTAATCATGTTAACCCCTTACCTCTAGGCGTAACTAGAGGATATTTTAACACATTTGATTTTAATGATAATTCACTACTTGATCGAGAAGTGTTGCCCTCGTTGTATTCATGTATTATATTGGGCCATGCTTGAATGAGTTCTGTGAAGTGTTTAACCTAGGTGGTATATCTAGTCCCTTTGCGGTCGATCACATTGGCTTTTGAATACCAATCTTCAAGATAGTCCTCTCTTACATTCCTATCTGACAATCTTTTGGTGACATTGATTTGACACCATGTTGGTCGTTTATGGCTTGGCTAGGTATGCAAGGGCCCGTAGGTGGATCTACCAATACACATGATCTAGGGGAGCCCTAGTCTCATCACTCCTTTCTATATAAAGTGTTTCTCATGTTACAAAGATTGTCGCATATATAGAAATACATTTTTTTTTATACCCAGGCATGGACCTCCCTCCTATGTATTTGGCACATTTTAGTCTGGGATACTTGGAGGATATTCTATAGTTGTTCATGCAATTTCATATTTCCATTGGTTTAAGTTAGGGTTTGTGAGATATTCAGATTTAAGGCACACAATGGGACATAAGAGCTCTAGAAAATAGCCTATAAGGAATAAGATCATCAAAGGAACAATAGGATATGAACGAGGCAAGCTAGGGTTAATTAAACAATAGTTCAAATGGATGAAAATGCATATGACAACAATAAATACCAAGACATTAGCCCTAATTTTAAGGTTATAATATTCAATTAATGCTAGATTTTCCCTTCTATTATTTATTAAATGCAATCCCTTCCAATAGGGAAATAACGTATGGACATAAAATTTGTGGTTAAATGTATATTTTAAGCTAAACCCAAACCAACCCTAGTTACCATGAAATTGAAGAAGAACGGAAGATTTATAATCATGAACACCTACTAGTTTAGAGCCTTTATCTAGTTAGGCAATGGAGACAATTAGTGAAAGGTCAATGACAAAGGACCTTGGATGAAGAGGGTGAAAGATTGAATTTCTCCAATTAGAAATAACTAGTGACTTCACTAAATGGAATATTTTGATGTCAAAGGATGCATGAATCAAGTTCCTTTGATGGACTCTTGCAAAACAAATTTTACATGCCATCAAGGATCAAGATTTCAAGAAAATATATTGCACTTGTTAACATGGCATTCATAGAAGACCTAATTTCAGGAATATAACATGCAAAATGGAAGAAAATGTGACAATAAAATTACATATTTCCAATAGGAATCACTTTGTGAATACCAAAAGTCCGTCCATGCAAAAATCTGCTTCACAAGACAATTCGATCCATAAATGATCATATTACGTCCAAAAAGAAAGATAAGAGCTAATGTACCCTCCTCTAGAGAAGAAGAAGTGAGTGAATGATGATCAACAATCGAAAGTCACTCCCCTCTATTTTGTGAGGGTAAATATGTCACTTTTTCATAGTTTACAATGAAAATCCCAAAAAAAATTGCTTGAAGTTGTAATGTTTCAAACTAGGAAAAATAGTGCTATGCAAAGAAAACAATAAAATCAACACCATAATATTGAAACATTGAGTGCACACCCATAAAATGTCCATGAATAACCAATGATTGAGCCAGTTTATTACAATCTGGGAGAAAAGTACAATAATGTGGAAGTGGTGCAGCTGGGCTTGCCTCAATGGCAAGAGTGATCAAGCCTAGGTGGTAATATGTCAAGCCCAGATAGCACAAATCATTGCTACAATGCTTCCCTGTGCTGCCCTAGTGGAACTGTGTTGTTCGTTGCACAGATGATGTTGGAAACCTCGCCTCCGATGCTCAGAAAATTCCGGGAAATTAACTCGGGCCTCTCCACCAAATGCACAGAACAACCCACGAAGGAATTGGCCAAATGTTGACGTAGAAATTTTGGCTCAAATTCTCCCTAGCTCCTTTAGCTTTTGGTTGAGTTGGGATCCCTGTTTCACCGCCCAGATCTATCAGGAAAATTCTGCAAAATTAGCCCCAAGCTCCTCAACCAAAACCCACCAAAACCTAGAAAGTGTTTGGCCTGGTTTTTACCTCGGAAATTCGTCGTCCCAAGAGTTGCGCCCTCTTCCAATCATTGAAGCGTACGACCTACCTATAAATCCATAATAAGCCCTCCAAGACACACCAAAATGGCTGAGATAATCTTCCCCAAACTTCCTCTTATCTCTCCGTGTAAATACTCGCTCCACAACTGACCTACGAATCCCGCATGTGTGCTCAGTGATGAATTCCTGGGCTGGTCCTGAGTGCTGGCAATCACACTACTCCCAAACAGAAATCTTTAGCTCCCAAAATCCTCCTAAAGGCTAGTCTTCCCCGGCACTTCCTTCTCCAAAACTCCTCTAGGAATTACTCCCCGGAAGGCCACTGAATGATGTCCTGCGTATTCCACTACTCCACCTTTCTATAGTACGCACTAACTAAATGATGGTTGTGTTGGGAGCTCTGAATATCCACCTACAATCTCCTGGAATGATAGAAAGAAACCTCACTAGGGTGGCACTCGTGGTCCACCAAAGAGAGGGTGAGTTATCTGGTTGGAGAACTCGTGCTAAACAATGCGTGGCCCAACTACGCAGCTAGAGCAACTAAGAGTGACTTCAATATGTCCAAAAGATGCCAAATGAGGCTAAGCCTCCTCTATTTATAGTTCGTGGGCCTCTTTTCCCATGTGGGCCCCATCCAACTAGCAATTTCACTTTCCCTCCATATTCATTCGAACGTCCATCTAAGGTGGTGTGTATTGCCTCATGTGGGTGGCCCCCATGCTATGCCAACAAAACATTTCAACCCCTTTTTCCCTTCCCAAGTCTTTCCCAAAAATCACATGGGTCCCATGGCCTCCCAAATTGTCAAAATTGTAGAATAAATAAACTTGTAACAATGTAATTTCGGAAGGGACATTACAGAAGTATACAAATATGTTAGCTGATCTTGAGATAGCTCAAAAGCATAGTAAAAATGCCAAAATAACCCATACTTGTGGGAATAAAAGCTCTCCAAAATGATTAACCTCCAAGAATGATCAATTTGCATCAAGCAAGTGATGAAATGGTTCATAGGTGCTCCTCACTCCAACAAATCATCAAATTCTAGTCAAGAATCTTGCACGATATTTAACAAATTAATATTTTGGGTTTGGCCCTATATTTTTTCCTTCTAATTTTAGCTCCCTTTAATACTAATTTTCAATTGGCCATAACTTCTCACCCGGGGGGATTTTTTCTAAGAAAAATATAGGATTGAAGACGTATCAATGAGAACTACGCAACCATGCTATTAGTGAGATATTTTGGGCATTTTTTCTCCTTCAAAAACTAAAATAAATTCAAGCCTTGTTACCGCTCAAACTAGTAGGGGACCTAAAGGGGATTGCTAAAGGGGAAATGCTAGGCCAAGTGCAACAAATGGAGACTTAGCCCACTGTCACCTCAACTAAGGCTCCCTTTTATTTATGGACTTTCACCGATGGAAGGGGAACCATTATATTATGCAGTCCCTGATGAAGGATAAGTCATCAAAATGATGTGGAGTTACCCAAATAATCTCTTTCCTGGAAGAGTTAGAAGGATAAGGCTTGCTTGCTTTCGAAGCAAAGCACAATGTCTTCTAGGGAAATGAAAAGGAGGATTCAAGGGTTAGCTTTATGGGATATAAGTTAAGAAGGAAATTCACAATCCCTAAAATCCTTATTGTAATTGGTATCCTGGATGTTTCTTGAAGAATTGTCTTTCAAAGGATTTGGGCCACACGGGACCAAGTGGACCCGGTCTAGGATAGGAGGAATGAGTATAACAACCAATGATGTTCTTAACCTAGACATGGTGGGGAGAGGATCAAAGAAAAAAATTTCACTCGAAGGTGTTGGATTGATCCTATGAGGTACCATCCTTGAGGATGCTAATGCAAAGTTTGATCCTAGAGATAGGGCTTGGCTTTTCTCCCAAATCCACCGACAGAATGGCTTCAAAATTGGAGGAGAGCTTAAGGAAACAACAGCGCAGGAGACATTAGGAGATTGAACTTTTTGGAGGGCTAGGTTGTCAGTAAATTGACGCCCTAGGTTCCCCAACTTAGCTGGACCTAGAAGAAGGTGAAAGAATGTGATTTTTGGTGATCATCTTTTGGTAGATCAGTGCATTAATTAAGCCGTTGTTCAATTTTTAAATCAACGTTATTTATCATTTCTAGAAGTTTCATGAAGTCCTAGGCAGAGGCCTGAGTCCTAGCTTTGAAATGGTGGCTCAGAATCTGAGGTCGCTGGCATAGAACTACCTGAGAAAGGCCACATTCGCATGGAGACCTTTCTATGGGAGCGACTAGAGGGCCTTAGTTGCAGGGAAGGCTTGTTATAGGAGCGATTGGGGATCTAGTTCAACAAACATTGAGTTCTCTCAAGGGTTGGACAACTGGAGGGGTTGGTTGGCTCTTGAAGATTTCGTAGCTCCTTAGGAAGGTCAGTTTGGTTTCGTTTAGTCAATTCCACTTTCTTAACTATACTTGGGGAGTTGAATCATATCATAATAACTCTTCATCACATGTTTACCTCGGTGGACCAGTTAGCTTGGGTAAAGGTGGGAGGAGGGTGTTATAGCTCTAGCATTGCATGTAAAACACATAGGTAAGTGCAGTTATTGTTTTCTTATATTGCATCTTGACATTTATTTTCATATACTAGCTAATATTCTCTCTCCATGGTAGTTAGGCTTGTTTCTATCATACCATGGCTACATTGAATTGAATTATGGAAATGGTACCTTTGTGGAAATAATTCTTATGCATTTAAGAAATTCATGGCATTGAAAAGAATTAGTAATAATTGAGAATATGTGTAATTCCCAGCAAGAAAGTTTGATGGGTACTCTACGTGGCAGCCCAATAATGGAGTGGGATAGCTCGAGTGACTCATTCTCATTATGTATTTCCTTCCCTAGCTATGTAATGGTGTTAAGGATTTCTTTATTCGTTGATACCTAACTAGCATCGTCAAAACTCATCCCCTTTACTGTTCCATGCTAGTGTTGCCTCTTTTAACATTTGTTGTTGTGCTAGTTTTTCTAGATCTCATCTTGGTGCTTCACTAGTCCTCACAACACTTGCACCATAGTTAGATACATCTTGTCGTTATTGCCTCCTACATTCATAGGTATTTCAAGAACTCTTCCACCTTTGATTACCTTACTTTCTTTGCATGGGCATTGCCACCATTTGTCTTCAATGGTGCTTCAACAGTGTCACTGTCTCCCTTATTTTCTCCAATCGCTTTTGTTTGTCTCTTTCCCTTCGTAGAGAGTTGGTGTTGTGAAAATTTGGAGGACCCAAATTTCTACTGCAGCAATTGATTAAGTATCTTCTATTTGTTAAATTACTGAACAAATTATTTACTGCACGCTACAACAAATATTGAAACTAATACACACAGCCTTCACCAATTAAATTAAATGTGAAAACAAGAAACTGAGCAAGAAAGAAATACGCAACACATGACACCGTTATTTTTGGACAAATGTTCCCAGAAAAACCCAATGCGGGAAAACTGTTGCAGAAGTGGAGGGTTTTTATTATTAAGTAGTATTTTCTGGATACAACTCATTGGATGCCCAACTGGCTATCCGATACAGAGAGAAACTGGCAAAAAGGTTAGTGAGAGAAATCTCACACTGTTCTGGGAGATTCGATTCTGATTAAGGGCTTGCTGACTGGGCCTACACTGCCTCTACGAAGATTCTTCGTCAACCCTACGCAAAATTGCATCACTCTGGCTGGGCTCTGCGTCAATCCCTCTGTTGACCTCCTACTTACTAGAAAATTGATCTTGATGCCTTTGGGTCTCACACCTCGACTTCCTGCATTGAATCTCGTCTCTGCTTTGCACTCCCCGGATCTGAAAAGCTTCCTCTATTCTACTATCCCTACCCCTCATTGCAAGAAATCACCTTGATCAATTCTCTAGAAACGTTTCGGCTGCCCTCTCTGAGAAAATCAATATCTTGATCTCTCTCCGATGTGTTTTCCAAAGACCCTTCGAAGTCCTTCTTATAGTGCTCCAATTGAGTAATCAATGGCTCATATTAGATTCTAATCAATGGTTTAGATCATTTGGACTTGTTCTCCTTCTTCTTCTAGAAGTTTCACCCTCCGTTTTATTAATACCCTTTAATTATTTTAATTTCCTAAGTTTAGACTTAGGCATCCATTAGGAATAATTAAGTATTTTAATAAAACTGTCTCTGGCCGAAATTTCCCAAAACGATTTCTAGGTATTCTGGAATACATGTGTCCTAACCTCCCTTCAAATTTTGAGTGTTAGAGCATATTCGATGCTACTAGAAATCAACACTCCCTCTTAGCGAGGAATAAGTTCTATGAAGTGTTTAACCTAGGTGGTATATCTAGACCCTTTGTGGTCGATCACGTTGTCTTTTGAATACTCGTCTTCAACATAGTCCTCTCTTACATTCCTATTTGACTATCTTTTGCTGACATTAATTTGACATCATGTTGGTCGTTTATGACTTGGGTAGGTATGCAAGGGTCTTTAGGTGGTTCTGCCAATACACATGATCTAGGGGAGCCCTAGTTTCATAACTCCTTTCTATATAAAGTGTTCCTCATGTTATAAAGGGAGCCGCATGTATAGAGAAACATTTAACTTATACCTAGGCATGGAACCTCCCCTTGTGTTACTATTATCCACTTAATTTTTCCATTAGAATATTACAATTTATCTTATACCCAAGCATGGACTCCCTTCATATGTATTTGGCACATTTAAGTGTAGGACTCTTTGAGAATATTAAATAGTTGCTCATGTTGTTTCATATTTCCATCTATTTAAGTTAGGGTTTGTAAGATATGAAAATTTAAGGCACATGATGTTATATAGCAGTTCTTGAAGATAGCCTATAATAAATAAGATCAACAGAGGTCCAATAGGCTATGAAGGAGGCAAGCTAGGGTTAGGTAAACAATAGTTTCAAATAGCTGAAAATGCACAAGTATTTCAAGAATTCTTCTGCTTCTGATGCCCTTTCTTTATTTGCATGGGCATTTCCACCATTCATCTTTAATGGTGCATCAACAATGTCACTGCCTCCCTTATTTTCTTCTCTTTCTTTTTTTGATCTCTTGCCCTTCCTAGAGAGTTGGTATCACCTTCATTCCTCAAAGTAACCCTATAAAATTGTAAGGTAATATTAAAATCTAGCTTGTTGGCATCTCCAAAATGACTCATTTTTATAATGGCGTGGTATAAATAAGTTCTTGTAATGTATCACAAGCACTCGTGTAAATGTAGGTATTGATCATGTTAACCCCTTACCACTAGGCATAACTAAAAGATATTTTAACACATTTGATTTTAATCATAATTCACTACTTGAGCCAAAAGTGTTCTCCTTGTTGTATTCATGTATTATATTGGGCCATGCTTGAATGAGTTTTGTGAAGTGTTTAACTTAGGTAGTATATCTAGTCCCTTTGCGGTGGATCACATTGTCTTTTGAATACCCATCTTCAAGATAGTCCTTTCTTACATTCCTTCCAAAGGAACAATAGGATATGAGCGAGGCAAGCTAGGGTTAAGTAAACAATAGTTTCAAATGGCTGAAAATGCATATGACAACAATAAATACCAAGACATCAGCCCTAATTTTAAGGTTAAAATATTCAATTAATGCTATATTTTTCCTTTTATTATTTATTAAATGAAATCCCTTCCAATAGGGCAATAACATATGGACATAAAATTGTGATTAAATGTATATTTTAAGCTAAAGCCAAACCAACCCTAGCTACCATGAAATCAAAGAAGAATGGAAGATTTATAATCATGAACACCTATTAGTTTAGAGCCTTTATCTAGTTAGGCAATGGAGACAATTAGTGAAAGGTCAATGACAAAGGGCCTTGGATGAAGCAGATGAAAGATTGATTTTCTTCAATTAGAAATGACTAGTGACTTCACTATATGGAATATTTTGATGTCAAAGGATGCATGAATCAAGTTCCTTTGATGGACTCGTGCAAAGCAAATTTTACATGCCATCAAGGATCAAGATTTCAAGAAAATATATTGCACTTGTTAATATGGCATTCATAGAAGACCTAATTTCAGAAATATAGCATGCAAAATGGAAGAAAATGTGACGATAAACTTACACATTTCCAATAGGAATCACTTCGTGAATACCAAAAGTCTGTCCATGCAAAAATCTCCTTCACAAGACAATTCGATCTATAAATGATCATATTACATCCAAAAAGAAAGATAAGAGCTAATGTACCCTCCTCTAGAGAAGAAGTGAGTGAATGATAATCAACAATCGAAAGTGACTTCCCTCTATTTTGTGAGTGTAAATATGTCACTTTTTCATAATTTACAAGAAAATCCCAAAAAAAATTCCTTGCAGTTGTAATGTTTCAAACTAGGAAAAATAGTGCTATGCAAAATGTTGACCACTACGTGTCAACTACCCATAGCAGTGCACACCCTTTTTCACAAAAGGGATAACGCTTGAGCGACGTGTCTGTGCCTGTCATCATCAGCCTGATCATATTTTTTTGTAAACCTAGTCTGCATGTGTAAATTGTAAATAATATTAGCAGATCTGAGTCATGTATGTAAACTGCCTAGGCAAACCTAATTTTCTAGTGATAATCTACGTTCCGGAAGGTTTTTGGTCTCACCGATCCATGATCGGCAGAGTTTTCGTTCAGCCTAACCCCCAGAGCCAGAATGAATTTTGTCATTAGAATCTTAGGGGAATCCTAGTGTGGTTCGAGTCTATGTAAAAGTAATTTGGAAATAATTCTAACTATTTGGTTAGTTTATTACAAATTGCTTGATCTGCTAGATTATAGTTGTGTCGCAGAACTGGGTGGTCTATGAAGATCTATGTCAAATGGGTTTTCCCCCTTGAGAAGTAAAATTGTACAAGTCATGATGTAAAGTGTCTTTAGGGTTAGAAAATGTTTTAATCCCCTCATAAGTCCTAAGTCCTAGGTCCCAGGTGATTTTTCCAAAGGCTAAGTTCGAGGATCCAAAAATAAAAAATAAAAAAACAATAAATAATAGATATAATAATAAAAATAAATTAAAAAATAAAAAATAAAAATAACTAAAAAGTAAAATAATAATAAATTAAAATAAAAAAAATAATTAAAATAAAAATAAATACAAATTTGGAAAAAAATAAATAAATAATAATAAGTCAAAGTTTTGAGTAAATAAATGAGAATTCAATTTTTAATAGATTAAAATGCATTTAAAAATTCGACGGATGAGATTAAAAGGGATTTTGATCCTCATCGATGGTCGAGATCATTTTGACATGGATCACTCGAACTAGCCGTTGGAAAATTTCCCTTAAATAGGGTGTTAGGGGTCATTTGAGATTAGATTGGATCTGAGAGTCTGGTGCTAAAGAAAGCTCTCTTGTAGTCATTTTTTGTGCAATAAAGAAAGACTTTGGGGTTAAAAATCTTGCTGGTGTTACTCCTCTGGAAATGCTGTAAGATGTTTATTTTTCTACATAATTTTATTTTCAGCCTTTGATAATAGCTTGATGAAGATTGATTTAGGCACAAGTATCTTGTTTGATCTCTAGGGTTTGAATGATAGTTTAGATTCTGAAATATAATGGCAGGTATCTCATTTGATCTGGATTTCGCTATTGTTTTCTCCCTCTATGTTAATGGTTGATTTTAAGTTGTGCAGGCAATCCTTTTTTTAGATTACCGGGCGTTAGGGGAAGTTCTTGGCTGAGCCAGCCAACTCCTGGATTGTGTTTTCTGAAAGAGCCCGACCAGTTTTGATCCCGGGCTTATCATTTGAAATTTTTTTTTTTGAATGCATGAACGGTTTTTCTGAAGCATCTCACATCAAATTTAAATTTTGAAAATATTACTATGGATTATTGACAGATCTGGCTGCTTAATAGTCGAAAATTTGTAAATACTGTAATCATTTAGCTGGTTCTTTTAGGGTTTTTAGGGTTTCATTTATTTTTTGCATTTTCAGGTTCTGGCTGTTTGTTTCCATTGTCTTCAAGTTGTAGGTACAGGTTTTTTTTAATTTTGTTGGGATAATCTTCAACAGGTTTTCTGAAGAGGGTCAGCTATCTGCTTTCTGGGGTTTCATTTCCGCAGGAAATTTTTTAAAATTTTTTGGGGAGGCTCCTGGATTGTGCCATGTTTCAGCATTGTTATTTTTGCTAAGCTACTCCTCAACGCAGCCTTCAATGATGCCCATTCATGTTAAGTCAGCCATCACCTGCAAGCAAAACCATCTACACTGCCTAAAAGCTCAAGCCCTCCCACGCTGGCAAAGATCTCTACGCTATCTGCGCCCTTTGTTCCAGTTTCCTCCATCAAAACTCTGCAAAAATTTCAACGCGGCATATCCATCCTACGTATCATCACACTTTGGCTGCTCCACACTCCTCCAAACCTCACGCAGTATACTCCACCAACACACTGCCACCCTGCTTGCAATCCGTTCTCCTTCAACGCAGATCTCTCCCTTAGCTGCCATCCTCATGCGCCTCTGCCGGGGATTTCTCTCCCCCGTCCATCATTTCTTTCACTTACTGCTTTTAGCATACGATCTTCCTATCCTTCCTCTCCACGCAGTTATTGTTCTTCGCCTTTCAACCTGCAAAGAAAACGTTACCATTATAGCTCTTTCTCTTCACTACTTGTCTCCCGTAGCTACACGCTCTTGTCTGCGTCCATCAACGTTGTCTGCTCTCGAGCCCTCGATCTCCCTTTCGTCCAAGCAGCGCTATTTCCACACGCTGCCATTCACCATCGCTGCCTCATGCTTTCTCTATGATAATCCGCATCCTGCAGCAAACTCATCCCACGCAGTTTCGAACTCCACCCCTCCTTCGACCCTTCATCATCCAAATTTCTCATCCATTGCCCATTGATCACCTGCTTACCCGTCCTCCTGTGTGAAGTTTCTCCAGCCTTGCCCTCTCTCTGCCATCGCCATTCCCTCCTTCCGCAGACCTGCACAGGCACACTCGTGGCTCATCTCAGTTTAGTTTTTTTAGGTATTTTGATGTGTACGTAAGGTTAAGCGTGGGTAATTTATTTTTATTCCTGCAATATATGGGCATACGTGGTCTTAGTTTAGTCTTAGGTTAGATAGCTCTTTTATTTAGTTTAATTTAGAATTTTATTTAAGTTTTGTTTAGTTTTAGGTTTATTTCATTTAGTTTAGGTTTTATAAAAAATTTAAAATTTTTTGTTTTAGTTTTAGTTTTATATTTCTTTGAATTTAGATTTAATTTTGTTTAAATTTAGACTTTAATAATAAAAAAAATCATAAAATATAAAAACATAAAAATAAATAATAATAAAAAATAAAAAATCATAAAAAGTTTTAATTTTTAAATTTTAATGGGTTGATATTTTGTTTTTAGGATTTAATTTTAATAATTTTGAGTTTCATTTAGTTTTGTTTAATTTTGTTTTATCTATATAAAAGTATAAAAATTGAAAAATATTTTTGAAAAAGCTTAACAAAAAATTGAAAATTTCATATTTGGTGTGTCTATGTTCCATTTCTCTATAGTTAAAACGCACTTAATGTTTATTTTGAAGTTAGCTATGTGAAAGTGGTAACTGGTCAGCATTTAAATTTTATGATCATTTAAAGCATTTAATTTTTCTTGAAGTTTAATTGTTAGATCATCATTAAAGCATTGTGAATTTACTGGATATCTTGCATTGCTTGGGTTATTTGATGATAAATGATTGTTTTACATGGTTTATATTTCTGCAACATTTAATAAATAATCATTTAATCATTAACTCCATAAGGCACTGGTACATTAAATTTCCATAAAAATCAAGTACTGGTATTGCCCTGTTGTGTCTCCTAACCCAACTGGTCCACAGTTGATCTTCTTTTGTCCCATAGGGTCTGCCCCCCTTAGCCTTGGGAGAAGGCTTAAATGAACAGATCGAGGATCAGAGTGACAGCCCCCAGTCTGAGCATTGTCGTGACAATCTGTGCGACAACACAAAGCAAACAATAAAAACAACACCATAATATTGAAACATTCAGTGCACACCCATAAAATGTCCAGGAATAACCAACGGTTGAACCATTTTATTATAATTTGGGAGAAAAGTACAATATGTGGAAGTGGTGCACCTAGGCTTGCCTCATTGACAAGCATGATCAAGCCCAGGTGGTAATATGTGAAGCTGAGATGGCACAAATCGCTGATACAATGATGCCCTACGCTACCCTAGTGAAACTATGTTGTTTACTACGCAGATGTTGTTGGAAACCCCACCTCCGATGCTCAGAAAATTCTAGGAAATTAACTCGTACCTCTCCACCAAATACATAGAACAACCCATGAAGGAATTGGCCAAATGTTGACGTTGCAATTTTGGCTCGAATTCTCCTTAGCTCATCTAGCTTCTAGATGAGTTGGGATCCCTATTTGACCCCCCAGAGCTGCTGGGAAAATTCTGCAAAATTAGCCCCAATCTCCTCAACCAAAACCCAGAAAGTGTTTGGCCTGGTTTTCACCTCAAAAATTCGTCCTCCAAATAGTCGCGCCCTCCTCAAATTGCTGAAGTGTACGACCTTCCTGTAAATCCATAGTAAGCCCTACAAAGCACAGGCTGAGATAATCTTCCCCAATCTTCCCCTTATCTCTCCTAGCAAATACTCGCTCCACAACTAACCCACAAATCCCCCACGTGTTTCCAGTGATGAATTCTTGCGCTGGTCCTGAGCGTTGGCAATCACTCCTCCGACAATTTCTCCCTGGAAGGCCATTGAATGATCTCCTGTGTATTCCACTATTGCATCTTTCTGGAGTACACAGACTGAATGATGGCTGCGTCGGGAGCTCTGAATATCCACCTGCAATCTCCCGGAATGATAGAAAGAAAGCTCACGAGGGTGGCACTTGCGGTCCACCGAAGAGAGGGTGAGTTATCCACTTGGAGAACTCATGCTAAACAACGGGTGACCCAGCTACGCAGCTAGAGCAACCAAGAGTGACTTCAATATGTCCAAAAGATGCCAAATGAGGCTGAGCCTCCTCTATTTATAATTTGTGGGCCTCTTTTCCCATGTGGTCCCCCTCGAACTAGCAATTTCACTTTCCCTCCTTAGTCATTCGAACTTCCCTCTAAGGTGGTTTGTATTTCCTCATGTGGGTGGCCCCCATGCTATGCCAACAAAACATTTCAGCCCCTTTTCCCTTCCCAAGTCCTTCCCAAAAATCACATGGGTCCCATGGCCTCCCAAATTGTCAAAATTGTAGAATAAATAAACCCGTAACAATTTAATTTCGGAAGGGACATTACAGAAGTATACAAATATGTTAGCCGATCTTGAGATAACTCAAAAGCATAATAAAAATGCCAAAATAACCCATACTTGTGGGAATAAAAACTCTCCAAAATCATTAACCTCCAAGAATGATCAATTTGCATCAAGCAAGTGATGAAATGGTTCATAGGTGCCCCTCACTCCAAGAAGTCATGAAATTCTACCCACGGATATTTATTTCATTTGCTATTTCATTTTTCTTTGCTCATACTCACTTGCTAGCAGATTGCATACAATAAATCCATGTAACATTGCTTTGAATCAAAGATTGGGGATGAGGGATTTTTTATTAGATTTGGAAATCCTTACATAAGCTACTAATCATTCATAGCAATGATGAGAATTAATCTTTTCCATTTTTCTCCTTCTTCCTCTCTCTCCCTATTTAATTTTTGTCTCCTATATTTTTGGTCACCTCACTAGTGATTGGTTCTCTTTAGATTGTTGTCTCAAGTAGGGCCCGACTTGAGATAACTTCTTCCTAAATGGGACTGGTTACCATCCTCCTTTCTCCTATCACTTCCTTTGAATATTGGCATTGGTTGGTACATCCTATAGACTGCAGCTATAGGATTGCGTAATCATCAATCTAGAGTATACCTCCTCTAAAGTTTTGGTTCCTGACATTGCTAGTACAACTCTAGTGTCCTCTCCACTTTTCTTTCTTTTTTCTCTGGCTCCTTTCCTTTGCTTTTTCATTCTTCTTCTCTCATTCTTTTAGAAGCAACATGCGTGTGCTAGATATTTTTGTCCTCATTGGCACTGTTACCCACCAAAAGTGAGTGGCCCATAGGAGAAACTTTTTCCTTATTCATCTTTTCGAACCGATAGCTAGCATCCCCTGAGAGCCACTAGTAGCCGATGTGACGTGCCACTCATACATCTGCCACCTACATCAATCATGTGTTACCTTTCTCATCTTCCAAGAGCACATGTTGAAGGTGGGCTTCTCATCAACAGGTACTTTATTTATTATGCAATCAGGTGCTTATGCTTGTTTGTATTTGGGCATTCTTGTATTTGTATCAAGTCTTGTGTATTGTTAGGCCATGTATCCACGTACCTGGAGTGGGGTCATGATTCATATTGTGTTAAATGCTTACATCAACTTATGGTGCATCTATGTGTCAAGGTCTAAGCCAATCAAGATTCCCTATTATTGCATTGTGCAATCATTTCTCGCGTCAATCGATTGCATGCATTGAGTTATTAATTCGATGTATAGAACCAAGACTATGTTAAAAAAAATTTAGCAACAAGCCATGAACTATCTAAATACAACCATAGCCAAATATAACTGGATGAATAATAAGACTTGACCTCTATTATATGCTTCCACCATATAATATTTCCATATGAACTCCCTTTCTAAATTTAAACTCTCGCCGAAACTTACCTCTGCCAAAACTTTGCGCTCTGCTCAATATATGAGATCTCTACAAGTTTGTTGATGGGTTGTAATGAAACCAAATCATAACATTGTCACAAGACCTACACATGAAAGAGATTACACTCCATATTCAAAACATGCGTGACAAAATTATAATGGCTTCAAACCCTTCCAACGAGTTGACATGACCAGATTTTCGTTACGAATTCATAGCCAAAATTCCACAATGAATAGAAAAGAATCAAAACCACTCCAAACCATGTCATGTATTACATTGATTTCAAACCAAACCATCAGATCATTGTGCCGAACTTTTCACAAATAGTTAACATATCAAAAATCGTTCATTGTTCGATCTAATATGTGTCGCCGCTCCTCCATTGCATTCAACTTGTAGTCGCATGACTTGTTATGGTCACATGGTTGTCGCAATCGACCGTAAGACCAACTTTTTAAACCTGCAGCCAACGTTTCCATAAGCCATATGACCATGCCCTTATGACCTAGGCCCAAGAATCGTTGAGTGTCAAAATGCTAATGCCATCAACAATGTCACAACAACCACGTGGCATACCTAGAGGGGGCCACTTGTCACGCTCATTAGATAGCTGAAATTTCCATTTTTTTCTAACAAGTGGCAGCCTCAGGTGGCTCCTCGTCAACATGCTAACATCGTCTACTAATATAACCTTGCCATGTGTCGTAATCCTGTTGGTCTTCTTGGACTGGTTAAACATCAAGCATCATTTTCTTCATCTGACCATTAATTTTTTGACACAGTGGATTGATATGAGACTTGCATGGTTTCTAACTATGTTAACTAATGCACAACTCCATGTGCTTGTGGCCATTGATTTGCCTATCCAATGGTGGATCTTCATGAAACTTGCTCGATGTTTGAAAAAATAATATTTTGGGTTTGGCCCTATAGCTTTTCCTTTTAATTTTTGCCCTAATTAATACTAATTGTCAACTGGCCATAACTTCTCACCCGGGAGGATTTTTTCTAAGAAAAATATAGGATTGAAGAGGTATCGATGAGAACTATGCAACCATGCGATTAGTGAGATATTTTGGGCATTTTTTCTTCTTCAAAAACTAAAATAAATTCAAGCACCCTATTACCACTCAAACTAGTAGGGGACCTAAAGGGGATTCCTAAAGGGGAAATGCTAGGCCAAGAGCAACAAATGGAGACTTATCCCACTGCCACCTCAGCTAAGGTTCCATTCTATTTACGGACTTTCACCGATGGGAGGAGGCATGATATATTATGGAGTCCTTGATGAAGGATAAGTCATCAAAATGATGTGGAGTGACCCAAATAATACCTTTCTTGGAAGAGTTAGAAGGATAATGTTAATTTATGGTATGTTCTATGCTTAGAGCAGTTTACTTATCTTTCTTATTATTATACACAGATTAGCAATCACATGTACATAAAGTAAAGTGCAGATAGAACATTAAACGATCGACATAAAACAAGCCAAGACAAGAGACACAAGATGTGGCGGCTAGCCAGGGACAAACCCCAATGTGGGGAAACCCTTTGATCAAATCTTCCTTTATCTTCAATAATCCAGCAGAGAGAAATAGTACATAAATCTGATTTACATTAGTGACAACAAACCCTAGATCAGCCAAACTAGGGCAAACAATATCTTGCAAATCGACTGTCGGATCGGCTTGATTCCTTCACCAAAAAATGCGGCCTTCAGAGGAGATCTAGATTCACCTATAGTGCAGTTCTAAGAGGCAAATTGATGGTCAACGCTGGTCAAATTTTGGTTTTGCAGTTGCAGCCCTAAATTCTGCACCTTCCTTCCACATGTGTGAGGGAAGAGCCTCTTTCTGCGCAGTAGGAGAAGAGCCTCTTTTCTGCAGGAGAGAGAGAGAGAGAGATGTGATGAGTTGAGTGAGTCCAAATGAGGAAAAGACCTCCTGTATTTATACACAACTATTGATGATTGAATAGATGCGACTGTTGGGCTTCTGAGCCTACATGAGTTGTAGGTCGGCTTGATAATTATTCCATAATCAAAATAAACTCATATCTCCATAAATACTTATCGGAATCGGATGATCTTCAGATCAATCCTGCACCTCTTGACGAGAGGAATCTAATAAAAGTATTATCAGCCATGAATAAGATGACCCACATGGAGTTTGGCCCTAGTTTCCAATTTTAACACTCCCTCTCAACTAGGGAGAACTCCATTTGCAATCTGTCTGTCGGTCGCTACTATTGATCCATCAAATGCACTGCCCTGTACAACTTGACCCCTGCTCTGCTTTACTCTATCATGCCTGATCTGCTCTGTTTTGTTCTGCCCTGTTCTGATTTGCTCTGCTCTGCTCTACTTTGTCTGAATTATGAAGAGGAAGAAATGATCAAGCATGTATCATACTGACTCAATGTCAGTCTTAGAGTGTGTACCCCTAGTCCCAAACCAGTCTCAATCGACCCGAAGTCAACACCATAGTGCGTACAACTCCTACCACTGGTCCCAGATCAGTATCATCCTCCACTGACTCAAAGTCAGTCTTAGAGTGTGTACCACTGGTCCTAGACTAGTCTCAACTGACCCGAAGTCAACGTCATAGTGGGTACAACTCCTACCACTGGTCCCAGACTAGTATCATCCTCCACTGATTCAAAGTCAGTCTCAGAGTGTGTACCACTGGTCCCAGACCAGTCTCAATCGACCCAAAGTCATCGTCATAGTGGGTAGAACTCCTAGCACTAGTCCCAGACCAGTATCATTGATCCCAGATCAATGAAGGTCATCCTAGCATAGGGAGTACAATAGATACAACGATGCGTCCATCGGTACTACTATGGTCCCTATCCTCATTTCCCTTCTCATTGATCAGATGAGAGGTATTTCCCATGAGTCCCAGACTGCATGGGTAGGATGCCTTGACATGAGAACTTAATCAATCTTGTCCTCACAGGAGAACGAATCATCCTGCTACATAAATGCCATGGAGAACACATCATCTAGGCCTCACAGGAGAACTAATCATCCTGCTACATAGTCGTCATGGAGAACACATCATCCAGACCTCACAGGAGAACCAATTATCCTGCTACATAGTCGCCACGGGGTATACATGTATACCACCAAGGGATGGTGAATCACCCTGTGGTCATATGTCACTCCAAGAAGTACCCCACACCCCCCTCGGAGCTCCCAGAGCTCAATGCATCATACAGGACCCTCATCAGAGGGTTTTTTGAACGACACCAAGTCAATCTCAGAAATTCAAAAATTTGACCTTTCCTAGGGGCTTTGTCAGAATGTCGGCGACCTGTTCATCTGTACTGATATGTTGGAGTTTTATAGCTCCCCGCACCATATCTCGAATATAGTGGTACTTATATCGATATGCTTGGAGTGATCATGAAATACGGGATTCTCTGACAAACAAATCCCACTCTAGTTATCACACAAGATCACGATGGTATCCAATGTAAATCCAAACAGCTCACTAGAGAGCTTTCGCAACCAGACTGCCTCACAGGAGGCCATGCTAGCAGCAATATACTCTGCTTCGGTGTTGCTCAAAGCCATCGACTTCTGCTTCCTGCTCATCTAGGATATCGAAGCAGATCCCAAGGAGCAACAGCACCCGAAAGTGCTCTTACGGTCCTCCACATTGCCTGCCCAATCAGCATCAGTGTATCCAAGTTGTCTCACATCTCCAACGGTGTATCTTAACCCACAAGTAATTGTGCCACGAAGATATCTCAACAGATTCTTGGCACCGATCCAATGTTTGTGGTGAGGTTCAACCATATGTTGACTGCGAAGCATATATCTGGATGGGAGTTCACTAAGAACATAAATGCTCCGACAAGTTGACGATACTCGGTGGCATTTCGTAAAACAGGTCCAACAATGATACCGCTTAACTTCTTAACCTCAAGCTCCATCGGGGTAGTAATAGGCTTGCAATCAACCATACCGAATCTTTCCAATATCTTCACCACATATTTTCCTTGAGATAGGAAAATTTCCCCTGGCTTCTGCCACACTTCAAGTCCTAGGAAGTAGTGCATCAGCCCTAGGTCCTTTATTTCAAATTCAGAAGCCAACTCCCTCTTACATTTGTGAATGAGAGGGTCTACACCTATTAGAAAGAGGTCATCCACATACACCACCAGTATGAGAGGTTTGTCATCTTTAACCTTAAAGTAGAGGTTAGGGTCGGCTTCACTCCTAGTGAATCCCAACTTCATCAAGTAGCTGTCGATCCTCTCATACCATGCTCGGGGTCTCGGGGTGCTTGCTTTAGCCCATAGAGAGCCTTCTTCAACCTGCATACATGAGATTTTCGATCATAAATCTCAAATCCTTCGGGTTGCTCCGCGTAAACCTCTTCTTTGATCGAACCATGCAAGAACATGGTCTTGACATCCATCTGATGTAGGTTCCATCCTTGTGAATCCGCAAGGGCTATGATCGAGCGGATGGTGGTATATTTGGCAACAGGTGCAAATATCTCATCATAGTCTATACCTTCCTTCTAGGAGAAGCCATGAGCGACAAAACGAGCCTTATATTTTTCCGTACTTCCATCTGTTGCATGCTTTATCTTGTAAAGCCATTTAGAAGTGACAACTGTCTTGTCCTGGGATTTGGGAACTACTTCCCAGACATCATTCTTCATAATAGACTCATATTCTTTGGTCATAGCATCCTTCCATACTTGATGCTTGATGACATCTGAGAATGATGAAGGCTCATTTTGTATGATCATGCTCATGATGGTCAGGTATCCCTGATACCTGTTGGGTTTCTTACTTTCATGGAAGGTTCCTCGGGGTGCAGTATGTCATTCAGCATCATCGAGTAGCCCCCTAAGCCAGGAGGGCCTTTTCCTAGAAGAGGAAGGCTCAAGTGGATCAATAGGATCCATGGGTTCTTTCACATCACACATTGTTTCATCATCCTTTTCTTTTGGTTCCCTGGTGTCGGCTTCTTGAGAGCTTCTCAAATTCGGAAGATTGTCCACCTTGCTGAGAGCCATATCTTCGTCAAAGGTGACATCATGACTAATCATGACTTCCCTTTGACCTACTACATAGATTCTATAGCCCTTAATATTTTCTCCATAGCCCACGAAGATTCCTTTCTTTCCAGATGCACCCAATTTATTCCTTTTCTCTTTTGGCACATGAAAATATACAGGGCTTCCAAAGATACGTCAGGTTTCTTATAGGTGAACATTTCTTTAAGAGTCTTGGAACCCAATGCTTGATGACGTCATTGGTTTTGTACATATGTGGTGGTGTTTGCAGCTTCGGCCCATAGAAACTTCAGAAGTCTTTGATCATGGAGCATAGCACGAACAAATTTCACAATCGTACGGTTCTTCCTTTCCGCCACACCATTCTGTTCAGGAGTATATGGTGTAGTAGTCTCCCTCTTGATGCCAGCCTCTTTACAAAAGTCATGAAACTCATTATATTCATATTCAGTTCCATTATCAGTCCTTAAGATCTTGATCTTCTTTTCGGCTTGATTCTCGATCAAGGCTTGAGATGTGTCACAAGACATGAAACCTAGCAGACTTCCTCCGACTTGATATAATGAACCAACTCGAAACCCAAGAGTAAAGGCATCTTTAACATTATTTTTCCATATACATACCTTGCCATCGCTGAAGGTTACCTTGTAGCCTTTGTCTTCCATTGCCAAGATGGACACCAGGTTCCTTTTGAGATCAGGTACATATAATACATCCTGGAATTTCTAGCCTTCTTGAATGGTTGTCCTCCTCCTTGATTTCCAACACTCCTTTTACCTTTGCTATTGAATTTGCTATTCCTTTGATTGCCATGAGAGGGATTTTGATCATCGTCCCGGTGTGAGTCCTTTCTATCAGGGCACTCTCTTGCGTAGTGACTTGCTTTATCGCAAATGTAACATCATCCTTTTCTTCCACCCTTAGGTCCAGCCTTTCCTTTTGATTTAGTCTCGGAATTATTTCTTTTCTTAGCATGAGAAGAAAAGGCAGCAGGAGGACCTTTAGGCATGGGCGTTTCTTGCTCTTCTATCCTTGTTTCTTCTTGAATGCATCTTTCCATTAATTCCTCGAAACCAGGAATTACATTATTGTTCAGAAGAGTAGTCCTGAACACGTACCATTCGAATGGTAATCCTCCAAGAGTCGTGAGTGCCATTTCCCTGTCAATAATAATCTCCCCAATAGATAGTAGATTGTTCCTGATCTTGGTGATTCTTAAGAAGTATGCTTGCATACTCTCATCTTTGCTCTTCTTAATTTCCTTCAGCTTATTTCTAAGAAACAAGACCTGATTTGCATCATTAACTTTAAACAAACTCACCAGTCTATCGTAGATTTCCTTGGAGGTGTTCAGGTCGGAGATGTAGGCCACTAAGCGCTTGTCGATAGAGTCCCGGATGATCTTCTTTCTTTTGACTTTGCCAGTTTCCATTTGTTCCTAGTAGCAGCAGGTGCATTTGATGGAGGCTCAACAATATTGCCTCTCACATGGTCCAACACTCCTTGATCTTCTAAGGTTAGATCGAGAGACATCTTCCATCTGTGATAGTCAGCTTTCTCACGGAGCTTGTCTTCAGCAAGGAAGAGTGTTGAGGATCCCATAGTTCTTTTAGGATAGCCTTGCCAATCTTCTCTTTGGCTCTTGCTCAGGCTTTGTCTTCACCTCAACTTTGATACCATGTTAATTTATGGTATGTTCTATGGTTAGAGCAGTTTACTTATCTTTCTTATTGTTATCCATAGATTAGCAATCACATGTACATAAAGTAAAGTGTAGATAGAACTTTAAATGATCGACAGAAAACAAGCTAAGACAAGAGACACAAAATGTGGCGGCTAGCTAGGGACAAACCCCAATGTGGGGAAACCCTTTGATCAAATCTTCCTTTATCTTCAATAATTCCGCAGAGAGAAATAGTATATAAATCTTATTTACATCAGCAGCAGCAAACCCTAGATCAACCAAACTAGGGCAAACAATATCTTGCAAACCGACCGTCGGATCGGCTTGATTCCTTCACCAAAAAATGCAGCCTTCAGAGGAGATCTAGATCCTGGTCCTGGCAATGGAACCGTTTGTTGGCTTACTGGGGCCTGACCCAGGTTCAGAAGTGATTTAGCGAAGCAAATCTTGGTACTACTGGCCCTTTCGGCAACAGTCCGTGGAGCGCAGACTAAGGTCTCACCCGAAGTAGTATGGGAGGGTGCTAGAACTAGGTTTCCGCACCCTGGGGATGTCTGATATGCGGTGATTGGCTCATGGTCCAACCTTCGTGTTCACTGGGCTATGCGCACCAGTGGGTACTTTGCGTCCTATGTTACTGTCTTAGCGCAGCTCTAGCTGCAGCGCGACTCGAGTTATTTACCCAAGTCTTCCTTAATTAGGCTCTACTAGCTGATTACTTAGATTATATTCGTATACAAACATTCATACAAGTATTTATCAGTGGTGCACAGTAAATAACATAGTAAAAGCAAAGCATAACATCAAAATACAAATCCAAGAACAGATGCACAGAGTAAGCTTCTCTTTAGTAACTTGCAATTCCAATTACAGACCTGACTTTGTCCTGCGCACTCAGCTGCAAGGGTCCGCGCACTTAGCTGCAAACTCAACTAGGCCTCTGCGCACTCAGCTGCAGAGCCTCCTACTACTACTATGACCCAATACACTTCAGATCCAACTCTATGCTCTAACCATGCCTTCGCCTTTCTATCTACTCTTAGCTATCTTTACACTTAGAGCCTTGCTCTATTTATACAATCCCATGGTCTGCGGACCATGGGTAGGCCGACACAACTTTACATTAAATTACAGTTCTTAGGGCGGACAACCCTATGACTCATCCTAGACTTTTGTGCTCCGCGCCCACACTTCACGGAGTCTTACAATACAATTGACCAAAACTTGGGCTTTGAGCCCCAAAAAAGTGTTGTAGGGGATCCGCTGCCCAACACCCATGCAGTCTGGGACTCATAGGAAGTACCTCTCATTTGGCCAATGAACAGGGAAATGGGGTTAGGGACCATAGTAGTACTATCGATGGACGCATCATTGTATCTACTGTACTCCCTATTCTAGGATGACCTCCATTGATTTAGGATCAGTATGAGTGGTTTGAGAAACTCTCCTGTGATATTGATCTGGGATCAATAAAACTAACTTTGGGTTAGTAAGAGTGATATGACTCACTCTCTTGGAACTGGTCTGGGATCATTACAAGTGGTATGACACACTCTCGTCATATGGAATTGACTTTGGGTCAGTAGAGAATGGTATGAGACATTCTTAATTAATTCTTCTTCTTCATGGTTCAGCAGAGCAGAGTAGAGCAGATCAGCGTAGAGAAGTGCAGGGCACTGATGGCAGAGATAATACAGTCAGACAAATGGATCAATGGATGGAGTTCTCCCTAGTTGAGAGGGAGTGTTAAAATTGGCAACTAGGGCCAAACTCCATGTGGGTCATCTTATTTATGGCAGATGGTATTTTTCTTGGATCCCTCTTGTTGTCGCGCAAAGTGTCTAGGCACCACGACAATGCTCAGATCGGGGGTTCTCACCCTAATCCCTGATCTCTCCGTTTAAGCCGTCTCCCTATAACAGGCTAAGGGGGGTAGACCCTATGGAAAAAGGGAGAACCAGCTGGGAATCAGCCGGTCCGGGAGACATAGCGAAGCAATCGAATACTTGATTAAGGCTTAGCAAGATTTAGAGCTTGATTAGATTTTAAATAATTAACACCAGTGCCTTAAGGAGTCAATGATCCAAGTAAATGACTATCAACTGATGCTTAACAATTGCTTGAAAATATTTGCCAAACATCTAACATGTAACGAGTATAAAAAAATTCAAGCAATAACGATCAATTTCAATAGATGCACAACGTCTTAGCAATTAAATTTCAAGAGATACAAATGCCTTAAACAACCACAAAATTTAAAAGCTAATCAGTTCCAATCCTAGAATTAAAATGATTATGCTTAGAATCCCAAATCCAATGAATTTATTACTTTTAAATAATTAATCTTCAGAAATAAAAAATTTAAGCACATGAAAATGTTAATACCACAAAAATTTAAGTATGGGGGTTTACTCAGTGCATTATATTAGATATCATTTTGGGATTCAACTGCGTTAAGTAAGTCATTCACGTATGACCATTTCCATGAGAGGTAGTCGTAACTGACTAATTGATTTTTGAATAGTTCACTTAGCACTCATTGCATCGGGTGATGCTCACAGGGGTGAAGAAGTGGGATTGAAACTAGTGAAATGAATCACATGGCGTCAATCATCACTTCCGGGGCTTCCATCCGGTAACCAGGACTTCCCGGGAGGTCACCCATCCCAGATCGCCTCTGGCTCAAGCGCGCTTAACTGTGGAGTTTTCCCCACAATCAAGCCCACTTAGCTTGCTACCCCATTTGCAAACCCTTAGCAAGTATTGTGCCTCATGAACCATTCAAGTAGAGATCCCTTGACTCTTTTTGAATTTAAGTATGGGGGATTACGCAGTGCATTATATTAGATATCATTTTGGGATTCAACTTCGTTAAGTAAGTCATTCAAACGTATGACCATTTCCATGAGAGGTAGTCGTAACTGACTAATTTCTCATGATTTTTGAATAGTTCACTTAGCACTCATTGCATCGGGTGATGCTCCCAGGGGGGAAGAAGTGGGATTGAAACTAGTGAAATGTGGAGAACGAATCACATAGCATCAATCATCACTTCCGGGGCTTGCACCCGGTAACCAGGACTTCCCAGGAGGTCACCCATCCCAGAACTCCTCTGGCTCAAGCGCGCTTAACTGTGGAGTTTCCCACAATCAAGCCCACTTAGCTTGCTACCCCATTTGCAAAACCTTAGCAAGTATTGTGCCTCATGAACCATTCAAGTAGAGATCCCTTGACTCTTTTTGAATTTTAAGTATGGGGGTTTACGTAGTGCATTATATTAGATATCATTTTGGGATTCAACTGCGTTAAGTAAGTCATTCACGTATGACCATTTCCATGAGAGGTAGTCGTACTGACTAATTTCTCATGATTTTTGAATAGTTCACTTAGCACTCATTGCATCGGGTGATGCTCACAGGGGTGAAGAAGTGGGATTGAAACTAGTGAAATGAATCACATAGCGTCAATCATCACTTCCGGGGCTTGCACCCGGTAACCAGGACTTCCCGGGAAAACTCCACAGTTGCTCAAGCGCGCTTAACTGTACATGGCCAGCGAGTATCAGTTTGGTTGACAGTGGGGAAACCCACAACTTCATCAATGCACAGATGGTTGAGCAGAGAGGTATACAGATAGAGAGCTTCGATGGATTTTTAGTTTTGGTCCCAGGAGATCAGACCATGGTGTGTGCTCATTATGTCCCAGAGTTATTAGTGACGATGGGCACCTACACACTGACCGACCATTTTTTTGTGGTCAATATTCCGGACACCAACATGGTACTAGGTGTTCAGTGGCTTATCACTCTAGGGAAGGTCACGACAGATTGGAAGGCCCTAGAGATGGAGTGGGATGATGAGAATACAGGGAGGCATGAGAAGATACAGGGACAACACACATATCCGCCTCAGACTGTTTCGGCTCATCGGATGGAGGCAGTCTTCCGGAAGGGAGACGTGGAGTGGGCAGTGGAGCTGCGTGCATTAGAGTCAGGGACTACAGGGCAGACGGTGCACCCAGAGATACAGTCCATCCTTGACCAATATGCCACAGTGTTTGGGGAGATTCCGCCGGGAAAGCCATTGGACCGGAGGTTTGAGCACACCATTGAGCTTGAGTAGGGCATATAGGCAGTGATTACTACCCTATAGGCATTCCAATGCCTATCGGGATGAGATTGAGCGGGCCATTCAGGAGTTGCTGGCTCTTGGGCACATTCAGCCAAGCACGAGTCCTTTTGCTTCTTCCGTGGTGTTGGTGAAGA